>MU702896.1:6739-24225 GCA_026770625.1 Nicotiana glauca | reverse complement strand
AACTCTTTTTACGCTTATATATATATATCCCCTTTTGCCGGAGTATGTAAAGCGCCATAAAAAAGAGGTGTGACAAGTACCATGCTTCTTTTGTTTGATGGTCTTAGTGATCCCCTGAAGATTTTTACCGAGTCCCTTTCCAGGCTCGTACCCTCACCAATTCAGGATACTTTCGATCTTGCTATCCCACCACTTATCATTATCTATAGCATTGACCCTTTTGATATGGTGGTATATTTCTCCGCCTATTCTCCTTCTGCCTCCGATCATTGGGATGTTCTGGCGACTATATATGGGGATACTACCATCGCCACGAATAATCAGCTCCTGGTGATTCCATTCAAACTTCACTGCCTGATGCAAGGTCGATGCTACGACTCTAACTACATAGATCCAGGGCCGTCCTAATAGCAGATTGTAGGATGTCGGGATGTATATTACTTGGAAGTCGACGTCGAACCATGTTGTCCCCATTTGTAAGCATGGGCTGATTTCTCCGATAGTAGATCTCTGGGACCCATCGAAGACCTTGACATTGATAGCCCCATCTTTGATCTCGTGCAGGGTTTTTCCCATAGTTCTGAGAGTTATCAACGGACAGATATTGAGGCTCGATCCTCCATCGATCAGGACTCTAGTGATGAAATAATCTTCATATTGCACGGTGATGTGTAGTGCCTTGTTGTGGCTCAATCCTTCCGGCGTCAGCTCATCTTTATGGAAGGTTATTTTATGGCTCTCCAGCACTTGCCCTACCATATTCACCATTTCACCCATGGTTATATTGCTGGGCAAATAAGCTTCGCTAAGTATCTTCATCAGGGCATTCGTGTGAGCGTCAAAACTCTGTAAAAGAGCTAGGATAGAGATCAGTGCTAGTGTTTTATTCAACTATTCAGCGACCGAGTACTCTTTAGCTTGTATTTTCCTCCAAAGATCGTCGGACCTAGTTTTAATAGGCCGTCCTGGGGCTTGCTTACCGGACTCAGCTAAGTCTTCTGGGGTGTAAACCCTTCCTGTTCTGGTCATTCCTTGTGCAACAATTGTTTCTCCTAGCTTCGGCACTGTAATCCCAGGGTATGGCATTGGAGTGGAATGGTGTTATTTCTAACATTGCCACAGGAATAGGCACCCTTGGTGGTAACAGAGCAACTTCAAAGGGTGCAGGTGCCTTTGGAACTCCAAATTCAAGCTCAATTGGCCCGGGCGCCTTTGCAGAGGGAGGTGCTTCAAATTCGAGAGGCATAGACATGTTTACTTCATCATCCCTAGAGGGCTGATTCTGCAGAACAATTGGGTTAAGTGTAACTGCCGATATCATTTGTTCATCCCCCTCAACAATCAAACCTACAGACCCTTTGGGGTCCCAATCATCTTCGATCTCGATCATGTGAATGTCTCCACCTTTGTGGTCAGGCAGAGGGTTGTTACGAACATTAAGAGTAGGCTCCTTTGCTACTATGACCTTATTATCGATCAAGGTTTGCATCTTGTCCTTCAATGAGCGGCACTCGTCAAAGGTATGCCCCTTCATTCCGGAGTGATATGCATAGGTCTTGTTGGGGTTGACCCATTGGATGGGATTTTCTAGGGTTTTGGCTGGGATAGGAGTGACGTAACCAGTAGCTTTAAGTCTCTTTTATAGCTGGTCAATTGGTTCAGTGATGGCTTTCTGTTGTCTGGGAGGTTTGCAGTCAAAATTTAGCCTGGGTATTTGGAAATATTGACGGGTGGAAGGTGATTGGTAGTGAGAGGGTTGAGCGTTATAATCTTGATAAACAGGTGTTGGTTGGGAGTATTTGGGTGAGGTGGGTTGATATGTGAGAGGTGGAGAGTATTGGTAAACGGGAGGTGGATAAGAGGGTGCGGGTGCTTGGTAATACGGGATGGGCTTGTATGTAAGTGGAGATGATGGGTAAGTGTGGTATTTTGGTGGTGATTTGGCTCCCTGTGCGACCATTACGGCACTTACATCTTTCTTTTTAGATGTGCCACTAGTCTGTAAAGCCTTATTGGTGGCCTGCAATGCTTCAAAATTCGTAACCATACCATTCTTAATGCCCTCTTTGATTCTTTCTCCAAGTTTGATGATATTGGAGCACTTTTGACCCTCGATTAACATCAACTTCTCGTAATATTGGGGATCCTGAGCCCGGACGAAGAACTTGTTCATCTGTTCTTTTTCTAGGGCCAGCTTGACCCTTGCAGCTTCTGACCTCCAATGAGTAGCATACTTGCGGAATGTGTCGGTGGGCTTCTTCTTCAAATTTTGTATGTAGAATACATCCGATGCATTATCTGTATGGAATCAGAATCTATCCATGAAGTCCGATGCCATGCCTACCCAGCTCGTCCATTTCTTTGAGTCCTGGCTAATGTACCAGGATAAAGCATCCCCCTTTAGGCTTCTCATGAAGAGCTTCATATAGATCTTCTCATCCCTTCCAACTCCAACCAGCTTATCACAATATGTCCTCAGGTGGACTCTGGGATCTGCCGTTCCATCAAACATTTCGAACTTGGTAGGTTTGTACCCCTCCGGAAGTTCAACATCTGGCTGAATGCAGAGGTCTTCATAATTTAACCCTTCGATACCTTTATTACCTTCAAATCCCTGAACTCGGCTGGTTAATTTCTTGAGTTCTACCGCTAAGTTCCTGATAAGGGAGTCTTTGTCATCAGACTCAGGTGTATTTAAGATTGGTTCGGTATAGTGGGGTACAGTATCCACAAAAATAGGAGTGTTGTGGAGATGGTTATTTGTGGCATTCAGTGGCTCGGGAATGAGTAGTAGAGTGTTGTTGGGAGTGTGGCATGTGTTGCAGTGTTGAGCATGAGTAGGTTGTATCTGTGGTTGTAGTGTGTTTTGTGGAGATGCAGGATTCTGGGTGTTGACATCAGGAGCGGTGAGTGAAAATGACAGGTTTGCCAAAATCCGAACATGATACAGCTCTTCTCGGAATTTCAACAATTTTTGCTCAAGTTCGGTAGCAGTTTCCTTAGTAACCAGGGTACCCTGAGGAATCTCGATCTCCTTTCTGGCGCTTGGATATCCCATTCTACCTTTGTTCTTGTTCCGGATAAGACTCGGAGGAGGAGGAGGTGGAGGGTCGTTTGATCTTGTAGAGGATGACGATGGTGCCAGAATGCACGAACTAAAATTTGGGGAGGGGAATAAAAAATAAAAGAAAAACAAAAGGTAACAAGTTAGTGCGGGTTATGAGGAAAAAATATTGTAGTATTTAAAAACGTTGTGCGAAAAAATGTAAATCGCGTCCTAATTTTTGGTGCCTCGTTGTGCCCGAGGTAAGCCTAGCGACAAATAACTTTGGAGAACTTATAATGCTAAATGCCTCATTTTATTAATAAAAACAATACGAATCCAAAACGACTCTAAATAATAGAAAGTAAAATGTCATTATTGGCCATTGCCCTTATTACATTAAAATAAAGAATAAAATGACTCCTAACTAGTTCGTCCTAGAAGGACATTCCCCAAATTTGGCATCTTCGTCTCCCTCGAACAACTTCACCAGCTCGCGTAGTCCTAGCAGCAAATAAGCTCGGGCTAGATGTCCGCCTGCATTTCCTTTGCAGCCTCTATGATTTTGTTGTCAAGTTGGTTCTCTAGAAGTGAAGGGAAATTCCCTAAGTATTTGCGGATGAGTGTCTGATCACTAGAATGGAGTTCTTTCCACCAATTCAGCAGCCTTGGATGAATGTTGGTTACCATGCCAAATCTGGGGACTTCGTGCCTAATTTTCTGCAAAACAAAGCATTAGGCCCTTACCCCCACCGGACTCGACAATTTAAACCAATAATTAGAATAGCAAGTACTTTAGTTCTCCAAATAAATGCACAGTACATGGAGGTGTCCGTTTGGGTTTCAAGGAAACCCGTGGACTTTGGACAAGGCTATCTTAATGAGTCATTATGTGGACAACATAAATGACTCGGATAGGTTTTACCATGATGCATGTATAGTTTAAACGGATTAAGGTTTCTATTGAGGTATTATACAGGTACCCTTGAGCGAACAACTCAAGAGGGAAAGGCACGGAACCATCGACTGCACCGCTGATCGACTGGTTTTACCGCAAATATGCCTTTGGCAAATTCGACTGCACTGCTGATCTGTCACGCCCCAAAATCTGAGGAGCGCGACCGGCGCTCAACCGAGTAAACCCGACTGAGCAAGCCCGGTAGGTTTCATGCATACTACCCAACCCAACTCATAATTAAATAAGGGATAGACTCCACTAATCGAATTCTATCAACATATAATTAACGATTTCCATTTCAGTTTCATTAGCAACATCATTTCGCCACTTTAAGGGTATTACAAGTTATATACATCATTGCAAAACATCAATAATTCTATTTTTGATTTCCAATACCTGACACTACCCACAACCTGTCTACAGAGCCTCTAAATATAACTGAAGAATAGTACAGAAATGCCGACAACAAGGCTCCAGCTATACCGTACACAAATTCAAAAAATAAGACTCCGGGAAGAACGACGGCATAAGCCACGACGGGCCACGAGGGGAAAGGGGCTCACCCATACAGCTGGTGGGAAGTGGAGGAGGTGCTGCTGGTGGTGGACAAGAGTGCCTGGTATAGATCCACCTACAATCATAACACAAATGTAGCGCCCCAGCACAAGGGACTTCAGCACATTTGAATTGTACTGGTATATATAACTAAACACCATTTTACTAGAAAGAACTATCAAACAGATACAAGCAAATAATATGGGCAAATTAAAGAAGCAATTCATATAATCTTTCATACAATTTTCACAACATAGAATAGGGCATTTCTGTCACATGTTCACCGCTGTTCTCATTACCACCGCCATCTCGAGCAGAGTCTGGTCACGACCCGACCGGCTAGGTCACCTCATCGGAGGAATTACATTCAATCAATATTTCATTTCCCTTATCCGAAATTCAATATCAGCACATTACCACCGTGTGTGCGGCATGGTGTCCGATCACGACCCGATCGGCTAGGTCACCTCATTGGAGGCATTACTCCATTCTCATTACTCAACACCTTCAAATCTTTATTCCACACATATCATAACAATTCCTGGGCACTCATGGCCACCATCATCACATCGTTTTCCCTTTCCAACATTCATTTTACAAGTTGTGATCATAGACACATATATCAAAGAAAATTCAAGTTGCAATCACAGGTAGTGAGCACATAGCTAGCATGAATAATTCTTTGTTTCAATGTCGGCTTCTAGCCCAAGTATTTCAACACATAACTGTTCTTTTCATCATTATCTAATTATCAAGATTGGTACATCATTCACATTGAGGCACATCCTTTACGAATATGTATAAATATATGCAAATCAATTAATGCGTAGTAATAATCAATACACTAGCCAATTCAACTCTTACCATACTTTCGTAAATGACCACGGAGCTAAATTTCTAATAAAAAGGGGGTTTTAGCCATACATACCTCAATAAAGCTTTCCTTACTCTTTCACAAATTTTCGGAACTCTTAGCACTTCGGTCTATTGAGTAAAAATTACAAGTTAAATCGAGAATTAGATGAGATTGAGACTCTAGCTTGGTTCAAGCATATTGACAAACCCTAGAGGGGCAATATGATCTTAGGTCCCTTTTTGAGAGCTATTTATATCACTTTGTACCCCTCTTTAATTCGCCACCTCCCACTACTCTAAGGTTTAACATGCATGCAAGGAACCCATTGTTATACCCATGAATAACCTAAATAGTGACCCCCCCCCCCCCATATCTGAGAATAAAACAAACAAGAGTTGGGGCGATAAAGTATTACCTCTTGAGATGAAGGTCTAGGGGTCTTCACTTAATTTTCTTCAAGGATTTAGCCCAATCTTATAGAGTAATTTGATAGGGAGACTTTCCCTCTCTAAGGACCCTCTCTCACTCTCTAGAAATGCTCAGAAGAATGCTCAAAATGAGATATAACACCGGATATATCGATATGGAAGTCGGGTTAAAAATTAGAAAAATGGAGCCCCGAGTCAAATATGCGATCGCATTTGCAATCGCAGAGTTAACATGTTGTCCGCATAATGGACCGCAAAATGCTCCCCAAAAACTAAACATTCTGACTCAGTCTGCGGTAAGAATGCGGTCCGTATTCATGTTCTGTGGTCGCAAAGTGCACCGCAGAACTGACCCTCGCAAAATTCAAAGGAAAATATTTGACGACTATGCGGTCCGCATTTTGATTATGCGACCGCATTTCGACCGCATAACTGACATAAATTTTAACCAACATTCTGCCTCACTCTGCGGCTGATATGCGGTCCGCATTTCTGTTATGCGACCGCATTCTGGACCGGATTTCTAGCATTTTTATAGAAACTTATTCTTGACTTTTTAATGCATTATTCAATCCAAACTTGGCACCACGGTATCCGGGTTTTCGAGTAGGGATTTCACGGGGCCTTACATGATCGACTAGTTTTTCCGCAAAAATGCCTTTGCCAAATTTAAAGGGTGATAATATTTTAAGGGCGCAACCACTCATTATAAGCGTTGCTATGGTATTTGTTTGGAACGAGTGGAATATGATGTTGAAGATGCAGTTTACAAGAATGAAACAAATTGACATGTATTTCCACGTTCATACAATAAAGTTTACAATGATTGCTCGAAATTACAACATTATTGACGGGAAAAGCGGTAAATAAAACTAATTAAAGAAAAGGAAACCAAAGAAACAAGTCAGTTTCAAATAAAAGCATTAAACAAAAGCAATAAAAGAAGGCAATAAAGTCACATATAGCATGCAATGGTAAAAGCCTAAAGAATTCCCCATCAGAGTCGCCATGCTGTCGACGCCCCCATTTTCCCTCCCTCCAGAGAGCGAGAAATCGGGTTTACAACATTCAGGAAAGAAAACTCTATTCCCTTTTGGGAATTGGGTTTTGGATTTGGAGAGTCTCCACCTAAAGATAAAGTGCATTAGGACACTTTAAGAAAGAATTTGAGGTGAAAACCAGAGTTCGGGTCACGGCTAGAAATTATCTCGAGGGGAAGGTGTTAGGCACCTCTCAAGATCGACTCGTGTGGTTCCCAGCCATGCCACAACTGTGACTTTAAATGCAAACAAAAAGTAGACAAGTAAGCATTGCAAATACAAGGAAACCTTCACATAACAGTTGCAAATAAAAGCACAAAAGGAATTAAAAGTGCTGAAATTTGGAAGGAAGTAGTTTTATAATCATAGAAAAAGTATGAGAGGAAAGGGGAAGGGGTCAAATAATTGATGCAAGCAACTTAAAAGAAGTACAAAAAGCGGAAGTTGAAAATTGGACAACTTTTAAAGTTCTGAAAAATAACAAACTAATAAAGAGGGAGGGGGTCCTAGGTTTATATATCACATGGATCATGCACACAACACCGGTACCCAATTGTGCGCATAGTGTCATTCTGTGATCATCATCTCCATGTCTACCCTTCCCACCCTGTTAAGGTATTAAAGCGCAGAATGGTAGCATTAGTTACTGCATGCTATTACCTGTCCCAATACTATCAGTAACGGAGGGAAAGGGGTTTGGGGATTATAGAACTTTTCAAAGGACAAAATGCTAAGGCGTCAACCAAAAACATATGACGCAAATAGAGGGGAAACAGACAAGCAATCAGGGCTCAAATACGCCTCCATAAACCAGCAAAAGTCATAGAGTTTAGCATGTCTTACATGTACTGATTTGGTCTTAATTAAATAAATCGACGAGCAGACTGGTTCAATGCATATTGTAGGCAAAAAGTCTACATTAGTCTTACTAGAGTGCAGTTGACTAAAACCGATCTGATTGATCATCTACGTGTTGGTTAGAGCTAGGCGTGATATATACTAATTTTAGAAAAATGTGCAAACTGAAAAGGGGTTACCAATTTTAATAGGACATTATGAGTTCAGCAGTTAATATTTCCTTTATTCAGATTTGAGATTTCCTATAGGCATGCTTTCTATATGTTTACTGATTTGGACACCTTTTAGACGTTAACAAAAGGTCCTATGAACATGGTATCTATATGCAGCTTTTATTATTGAACCTACAAACTATTTGCCAAGTGATGTTTATAAATGCAAAATGCAGTAGTCTATAGACCGTACTTTATAGAACAATTAGAAGTTAATCCTATAGGCAGTATATCTATGCATATTTGCAGAAGTTAAGAACTAACCCTATAGGCATGATTTCTAGGTGTGTTTGCAGAAATTAAAAGTTAACCCTATAGGCATGATATCTAGGCATATTTGCAAAAATTAAAAGTTAACCCTATAGGCATGATTTCGAGGTGTGAGTTTGCAGAAATTAAGAGTTATCCTATAGGCATGATTTCTAGGTGCGAAATTGCAGAAGTCATAACAAACCCCTATATGCATGATCTCTAGGTGTGAAATTGCAAAAATCATAGCAAACCCCTATAAGCATGATCTCTACCCTTGATGCATAAAAACAAATCCTATCCCCCTTTTTACTAAGTCCCCCGAGTTTGTACAAGTTATTACAACCCCAAAGAAATAAACTGGAATTAAAAAAAACATCATAAATCCTCAGCTACATACGAGCAGCCAAATCTATACTTAATGCCTAATAATATGAGATTGAGCCAAATTTGAGATCCAGATTTCCAAGCCTTCTCTCATCTAGGGTGTTTCAAAGATCCAAACGTTTTTAGGAAACCCAGGCAGTGCATACACCCAAGATGTTAATCAGAAATTGAGTTGTGTAGTGTGGAAGGGCCAGCCCTTATGTGTCCAAGTTCATAGGGAGCTCAAGGGTCCCAAGGCAAGGCTAACACAAGAGGGGCAGAACTTAAATTCTAAGAATGAGTGTAAGTGCAATAGAAGGGGTAGGGGGCTACCCAGGCAGGCTGGTGGTCATGCCCAGCCACAAAATAGATTGGCACACCCCTGACCAAACCTGTTGATCAAGTATTTAGAGAGTAAAAACCTATTGGAGGTCAAGCCATGGCCTGAACAATAACTAGAAATACTGGCAGGCCAAGGCTGTTACTCAACACACACAATGAGGGAATGGGGATGGGAAATTGATAAAGCTTAGGGCCCAAAGGGTCCAGTTCATATCCATGGACAATGATTTCAGACATTGCCATATTTCTAAACCATAACTTAAAGCATATAAAGGGGATATGAGGGTTTGGGATTCATAAGGTAGCAAATAAATATCGCACGAATGACAGAATGCACTCATAGATGAATATTAAATTACAAGGGAAAGGGAACATACTATAGCATGCTAGGAACACATGTTGACTGAAGAAACATGAATAGAAGTAGACAGGAATGACAAACTGGAGTAATTGAAGAAAAACATGTTGTTGTTGAAGCTTGTAAATTAACTAGAACATACCAGTGGAGAAGCAAAGTGCAGAAAAAGTAGAAGAAAGAAGAGTCCACAGTCTAGCCTTGGCTTTCAGCCGGCCTGACAAAGCAACAACACAAGTAGCAGTGAAGAAAGAGAGAGTTTTTTTGAGTGTAAGAGTGATTTTTAAACTCAGATTTTTCGTCTGTGTTCGTGTCTATTCAAAGAAAAGGGAGGAGAGTATTTATAGCTTTTGAGAAAGACTGAGAAATAAGGTAAGAAGTAAAATTAAAACACAAACATGGAAACAATCACTATTCAGAATCAATTAACCCTAGTGATTCCCCTTTAATTAACGAAACACTGCTTAACAGGTATTAGCAGACCTAATTAAGGAAAAAAAATCAGTTTGGGGGCAAATTGATTATTTCCATAAAAAGGGTAGTAAAAGCATGAAGTGAATAATCGAGTCTAAGTACGAAATATGCTTATTTTGGGAAAGGATTCAGCAAGGTAAAACATCACAATAAAGGAAGTGAATCAATTAATTTTAAAAAGATGAGTAAAAATTAGGGCATCGTAAGCAAACCTTTTTGCAATCAGACACAAGATCACAGGAATCAAGATCAGTCAAGAAAGGAACATGATTCTGCACTTCACCATATAAATAGCAGGGGATGGACAGGCATGTAGAGTTAAACAAGTTGATGAAAAGAAGCAACATAAACATACAGTAGTAGGGGTAAACTGGCATTCAGTAGCAAGAAAACATTCGCAGCACGGTAGGCAAGCAAGTCAAGTAGTCATATACAAACAATAGTGAAGAAGACATAGAAGCAAGTAAAGGGTCTCGGAGTAGGAACAAATGAAAAAATTCTACAGAAAATTAGGGATTTAACAGTAACCAGGTTTTGCAAGATGGTAAGAAATCAAAATTAAACAAATTAACCAAGGAAGAAAGAATCATCAACAAAGAACAAATGGACATTTAAACAAACAACTTTCAGAACTCGGATAAACTAAAAAGGAATTAGGGTTTTTAACATGTTAAAACAGATAGAAGAATAAACATGAACAAATCATAGCCAAAACATAAGCATGTTAAAAAAATTAGAGATCTTTTGAAAAACTTAAAGGAAAAACCCTAATAAAGGGTCATTTTTGCAAGAAAAGTTGAAGAACTTTCGAGAACACACTTAAACATTCATGGCAAGTTAAGATCTAAAGTAGTTCTGAAAGAAAAATAAAAAAAAATCCCAAAGATTAGGGTTTCGAAGAACCCAGAAAGGTGAGAAAGGCCTTGGAAATTAACGATCTAACCAGGAACGCCAAGGATCTGACTCGAACGACCCTGGCTGGCCGGAGAAAAGTCGGGGACGACTGGAGAAAGGTCATGAATGGAAGTCAGGCAACGACTGGGCCAACTTCCTTTGAGATTTGGCCGTGAAACTATAGAAGCGAACACCCAAGAGCCACGAGGGGCCATTACACATCTCCAATGGTCATGGGAGGCCATGGATTAGGGCGGGATTGAAAGGTGGCGGCTAGGGTTCATGAGTGCTTCAGAGAGAGTTAAGAGAGAAGAGGAATTTGAGGGCGTCGTTTGGTGAGAAATGATTAGAGTTAGGGCGGGTTCGGTAAATTAAAAAAGGAAAGAGTGAAATGTGGCCGTTGCTCATTTAGATCAACGGCCTAGATTGAATAGGGAGCCGGGCGGATCGGATAAATAGGTCAGGGGTCGGGTTAAATTGCAATTAGGCTGGATAATGTGGGATTTGAAATTGGGTTGATTGGGGTTGCCAAATTGTCTATAATTGAAATGCAATTGAGGCCAAATCGTAAATAGCCAATTTTCCCTTCAAATGTTTTATAAAATAGTAATATAGATTTTAAAAACAAATTAAGAGTACTGAGTAAATGACAATTATATAAATATTAATTTAAAAATATTGGTATTAATTTATAAACATAAAATGCTATAAATTACAAGATAGGCTATAATTATAATTATATGCAATTTAACTTTAAATATATTAAACGAATTTGTAAAAATATGCAAAAATTACCTTACTTGTATTTTGGTGTAAATGTGAGATTAAAATAAATTATTCACCAAAATGATAATTTTGAGAATAGTTATTGGATTTTGTTGTATTAAAATAGGCAATAAATTGGTTTTTAAAAATTGTTAAAAATGCCAAAACTCTTGGGTGTACTTATATATGCACAAATATGCTACTTTGGAATATTTTGAGTATAAAAATACATAGAGAAAAATTAGGTATCAACAATGGAGTTTTAGGTTCAGGTGGTTTTTTGGATTCTGGGGTATGAGGTGATGTTGGTTTAGATTTGGGCGTAGTTACACTATCTCCTAGCTTGGAGTAAATTTTTTTGGTAATTTTGGCCATTCTTTGGATTTGTAACTGACAAGAAATTCATATTTATCTCGATGGCTTAATGAGCCAATTGAAGGATCTTTACTTTCATATTTGGCACAAAATTGTCTTTCAGTAGTTTTCCCCTTTTCCTTGGATTTTGATTTGCGCTGGTGATGTTCATCATATTCTCCAATTGGATCTTCTAAATAGTCTTGGTAGGTGCAACGGAGATCCCATGGGCAGTGTCCAGTGAAGGGGCATTTGAACCACCAAACTCTTTTTCCTTTTTGGTCAAAATATTGGCACCAGTCATGTTCTTCCTTGATGCTTTGTATATTTCAGAAAAACTCTCCATCATTTTTTGGGTATGTATTTATTGTATCTTTAGGTTGAATCATTTGGCAAGAGAAGATAGTTTTATTGGGTTTTTTGAGATGGGAATGGTCAAAGCTTTATGCAAATAGTTTTGTCACTTCTTTTGGTAAAAGTTGGTTCACCATATTGCAGAGATTCCTCCGATTCTCTTAGCTTCTCATAATTTGTGATCCAATAATCAGGAAGGATTTTGACAAGTTCAACTCTGGAAATCTGTCTAGGTATTTTGGTGCACATGGTGTTTTCTTTGGTAGCATCAATATTTATGAGTAAGGCATTTACTCCTCCGGGTAGGAAAAGATCTATGGCATGATTTTGGACTCGCCACGCCATTTGGTGGTGAAGGGTAGCTTGGATGGAGTCTTTGGCTTTTAGGGCTCCCTGGATTTGGACTTGGATTTATAGGGCTTCGGTTAGTTATGGGTCATAAAGGGACATGTTGAAATTTGGAAGATAGTTATATAGACAGTTCCAGCGTTGAGGGTAACTTCGGCAGTACCCAAATTCGCATGTTGGTACTCCAAATATCTTGTATCTAGAAGAGAAATTCGAGCTACAACAGGTTGACCTTTTCTTCCGTGATATGTTAAAGCGATTTGGATGGAACCAAAATGGCTATGGGTAAAACCATAATCTCTCCATTGTTTGGGAAAATCATCTAGTATTTGAAGGGTGATAGATTGTTCCTCTCGAGTGGAAAGAATAGGAGGCTAGTCAAGTTTTGAGGCAGCAACATATTCTTTAACTCCTTGTAGTATGTGTTGGACTAAGGATCAAATTTGGGTCCAGAGTGCAAAAGATTTTTTGGCAAAAGCTGAGTAAGAGTTTATGAGAGGTAGTTCAGTGGAGGATACTTTTTCTTCGTCGGGTAGGATATCTACTTCATAGAGGTAATCATATTTTTTGGATAAGGTTTTATATAGAGTAGGGGACATGTTAATTTTTTCAAGGGAAGAGGAAGAGGGTGATGGAAATGATTCAGACATATTTAGTAAACTGTTCCTCCCTCCGAAAGGATGGGCTGGCTCTTTCGTATCTATGGTTTAGTTTGCTTTATTGGAGTCTCTTGCTCTGTTCCTTGTACTGTGGCATCAGAGCCAGCCCATCCTTTCGGAGGGAGCAACAGTTTATTAAATATGTCTGAGTCATTTCCATCATCCTCTTCCCTTTCAAAAATGAACATGTCCCCTACTCTATATACAACCTTGTCCAAAAAATATGATCACCTCTATGAAGTAGATATCTTACCTGACGAACAGAAAGTATCCTCTACTGAACTACCTCTCATAAACCCTTACTCAGCTTTTGCCAAAAAATCTTTTGCACCCTGGACACTAATTCATTCCTTAGAGCAAAAGGAGTTAAAGAATATGTTGCTGCCTCAAAACTTGACTAGCATCCTGTTCTTGCTACTCTAGAGAAACAATTTATCACCATTCAAATACCAGATGATTTTCCCAGACAGTGGAGAGATCATGGTTTTACCCATATCCATTTTGGTGCCATCCGAATCGCTTTAACATATCACAGAAGAAAAGTTCAACCTGTTGTAACTCGACTTTCTCGTCTAGATAGAAGATATTTGGAGTACCAACATGCGAATTTGGGTGCTGCCGAAGTTACACTAAACGTCGGAACTATATTCATAGCTATATTTCCAAATTTCAACATGTCCCTTAATGACCTGTACCTAACCGAAGCCCTAATAATCCACATCAAAATCCAAGGAGCCCCACAAGCCAAAGATTCCATCCAAGCTACCCTTCACCACCAAATGCGCGGCGAGTCCAAAATCATGCCATGGATCTTTGCCCACCCGGAGGAGAAAATGCCTTACTCTTAAATATTGATGCTACCAAAGGAAACATCATGTGCACCCAAATACCCAGACAGATCTCCAGAGATGAGCTTGTCTAAATCATTCCTGATTACTGGATCACAAATTACGAGAAGCTAAGAGAATAAGAGCAATCTCTGCAATCTGGTGAACCAACTTTTACCAAAAGAAGTGACAAAACCGTTTGTAAAAGCTTTGACCATTCCCATCTCAAAAAACCCAATAAAACCATCTTTTCTTGCCAAATGATCCAACCCAAAGATACAACAGATACTTACCCCGAACCTGAAGGAGAATTATTTTGGAATATACAAAATATCATGGAAGAACATGACTGGTGCCAATATTTTGACAAATAAGGAAAACGAATGTGGTGGTTCAAATGCCCCTTCACTGGACAGTGCCCATGGGATATTGGTTGCACCCGCCAAGACTGTTTAGAGGATCCAATTGGAGAATATGATGAACATCACCAGCGCAAACCAATATCCAAGAAAAAGGGAAAAACTACTGAAAGACAATTTCGGGCCAAGTATGAAACTAAAGACCCCACAATTGGCTCACTAAACCGTTCAGGTAAATATGAATTTCTTGTCAGTTACAAACCCCAAGAATGACAAAAACTACTAGAAATATTCACTCCAAGCTGGGAGGATAATGAAACCATGCCCAAATCCAAACCAACATCAGCTTATACCCTAGAATCCAAAAAGCCTCCTAAACCTAAAACCCCATCAACTCAAAGGTCCGCATATCCACAAATATTCATGTTGAGCCCTTCAAATTTGAGCCACCCTCAAGATTTTCCTCCACTTAAACCTTTTGAAAAAGAGGGTATCAGCCATGCTCCAAAAATCCCCAAAAAACACATAGTACTACCATCTGGAGAAAAAACCCCAACAAGTGACATTGAAGCAACAATGAACTGGCAACCAGAAAATTCCATCTACCAGAACAAAGTGCTCAACAATATTGGAAACACCATAAAAAACTTGGCCCATGCACAAAACAAGTTAATAAGCAAAGTTGAAATAATTGAGAAAAGGGAGGAGCAGAATCTCTCAGCATGCTGGACTAATCAAATCCTTGGGACTAAGGTTGGCAAATTTACAATATGAGATTTTTTCCGCCAGGAACTTCACATTTCAAATTATTCCAACAACAACACAAGGAGACAATTTCCATCAAAGAACAAATTCAACTTTTGAGAAAGGATCTCTTTGAACCGTAAAAAACCCCAGTTTTCTCTTCAAAACCTACCTTCTTCCCTATGTCTCCACAAGCATATTCCCCACCTAAATTGGACTACACCTTTTCTACATTTACATCTACCTTACAAAATCCAATCTCTTTTACCCAAAAGAAGAACATGATTTTGATATCGCAAAAATGGTTTGAGAAAGGAAAGATGCCCTTGTAGCACAGAAACAAGCCAAGAAAAGGCGAGACCAAGGAGAAAGTTCAAAAGGATAGAACCTAGAAAATCTGATGATTTCTGACAAGAAGGCTCCGAACCTCTATGTCTCTCAGCTATGATACATATCAAAAGAAGATACCCCATGGTCAGAATCTCTAAACTCATCAGAAGATGAAACAATGGAAGATAACTCTCAATCAATCAATGCCATAACGAACTCTTCCGAAGAAGACAATCCCCCAATATTTGTAAACCAGCCAAGAGACCCAGAAACATCTGAAGTAGATGACGAACAAGAAGGCATGAAAGAAGAACCAATTCTAGAAAGGAGATATGACCCCATGGCGTCAAAACCAGTTGGAACTAGCTTCCACACTGTCACGCCTCCTTTTTCACTACTACACCCGTGAAGGGCGTAAAGGAGTTTTTCCAATTAAAAGACAATCGGAACGAGATTTAATTATTAAGATTTCAGAGTTGCCACTTAGGAGATTAATGCTGTCCCAAGTCACCGGTTGAATCCCGAACCGAGGAAATTATTGACTCTGTTAACAGTCCGCGAACAAGAAATCCGAGTAAGGAATTCTGTTAACCCGGGAGAAGATGTTAGGTATTCCCAGGTTCCGTGGTTCTAGCACGGTCGCTCAACTGTCGTATTTGATTTTTCTGATTTCAAAACATGTTCTAACTTATGTGCCTTTTATTAGTAACCAGCTTTTAAATTTATTTTAATAAGAATTGCAACGTCGTGAAAATGCATCTCAAACCACGTGCACCAGTGCACCCGTGATTTTTGACACATTTCGACTTCGTTGAGATTTGGATTTGGGTCACATAAATGTGCACCCCTATTTAGGAAGATATAATTATTTAAATGACGCGCCTAAAGCAACTACGCGTTGTTAACTTTGCGAGGGCCATGGAAATTCAACTAATGGCACACCTCGATTATAATTTCAAAGGATTGTACCCAACCTAAGCAAACTACGGATGTTTATTAATTTTTATTCTAAATCAATTTGCGATTACTACAGTTATTGAAGTATGGACCTAACGATGTGGCTTGTACATGTCTGTGTTATTTCATAATGTATTATGCAAAAAATAACCACAAGCAGTGCATGCCATGCTTTTTATTTTAAGGTAGCTTCGAACAAACTTGACTTGAATGACATTCCCAAATTGATCAAGTGCAGATCTAAGAACAGACTCCTTAGCTAAAGGCGAAAGGTTGTCTATATAAGTGGTACGTTTCACTTTATCCTCAAAAGCAGCATACTCTTGCATAGGGGTGTACATGAGGCGGTTTGGTTCGGTTTTTTATTAAACCAAAATCAAAACAATTATGTCGGTTTACTAAATTCATAATCAAATCAAACCAACATAAATTCGATTTTTTCGGTTTCGGTTTTTTCGGTTTTTTTTCGGTTTTTTTTTCGGTTTTCTTTTTTAGCTATATTATTCTTGAAAAAGGGATCAAATAATCACCAATTTTCCGCATGATTACTAATTATCTTAATAATATATGAGGAATACCAATTATTCGTATAAATCATAATTCCAAGACCTTCCATAATAGAAAATGACAACAAACATGTGACAAGCAAAGTACTGTAAACTTGATAAACATCAACAGTAAAATAATCACCAATTATGTGAGCAAAATGACAAGCATGAAGCTCGTGTGATGCGGGGGAATGATTTCCAATATTTTGGGTTCTTTGATTTTGGAATTGGAACATAGGGAAGATATGGACCATAATCTATTTTATTATTTTTTGTCTTGTTGAGTTTTAGTTTGGGCTTGATATTTAGGTTATGTAGATATACAATTGCATCTATACCCGCTTTTTGTGCCACATTTTAACCTGTGCTCGCTTTGCAAAAAAAAATTGCAAACGTACCCGCTTTTTCACATAACTTCATCCCCGTGGGCTGAAGTTTTTCTTTTGTACTGGAAAACTTCAGCTGAAGTTAACTTCAGCCCACGGGGCTGAAGTTTTTCTTTTGTGCTAGAAAACTTCAGCTGAAGTTAACTGAAGTTTTTCTTTTGTACTGGAAAACTTCAGCTGAAGTTTTTGTCTTTATAACCGGAAAACTTAAGCTCTGGAGCTTAA
>MU702895.1:141375-163465 GCA_026770625.1 Nicotiana glauca | reverse complement strand
GGGCTTAATACTCGGGTTTTATTTGCAACGTCCGCAGAATCCTATTTAGAGGATATACATTGGGCGTGATCACCGGGCACGTGGGCCCGAAGGCAATTTTGTCAACTTCTCGATCGAGGTTAGGAATTGCTATAAATTGATTTGTAATGAGTAATTGAGTATATATTAATGGATTTGCATAACTATTGACTAGTTTTGGAGCATTGTGCATCGATTCGAGTCTTCGAAAGGGCGTGGAATGCCGGTTATGGGTCTTCGGAGTCAGGTGAGTCTCCTTTCTAACTTTGTAAGAGGGAATTGTCCCCATAGGTGAGTTAATTAGTTATATGCTCCTATTTATGGGGGCTACGTACGCACGAGGTGACGAGAGTCCGTGCGTAGCTACTATTATGCTATTGTCCGAGTAGTCTAGGACCCAAAAGTATGTTGTACTTGGATTAGTTGTAAACTTATTGACAGCTTGAATTTCTTGAATCACATCGAATTTGTAAATAAAGTTCTAAAAAGATTAAACCTCATTTTTCTTAAATAATTAAAAGAAAATTGGATTTTATTGGAACAAACATTTCCCGATAAACTATTAATTGGCTGTTTGACTGTGTNAAAACTCAACAGTGATACAAAAGTATTTGGAAGCTGGTTCTGAGAAGTGAGTGAGTTTAAAGATAGCAGTTGTTAGGTTGACTCTCTGTGGATTCGACCCTGGGCTTAATACTCGGGTTTTATTTGCAACGTCCGCAGAATCCTATTTAGAGGATATACATTGGGCGTGATCACCGGGCACGTGGGCCCGAAGGCAATTTTGTCAACTTCTCGATCGAGGTTAGGAATTGCTATAAATTGATTTGTAATGAGTAATTGAGTATATATTAATGGATTTGCATAACTATTGACTAGTTTTGGAGCATTGTGCATCGATTCGAGTCTTCGAAAGGGCGTGGAATGCCGGTTATGGGTCTTCGGAGTCAGGTGAGTCTCCTTTCTAACTTTGTAAGAGGGAATTGTCCCCATAGGTGAGTTAATTAGTTATATGCTCCTATTTATGGGGGCTACGTACGCACGAGGTGACGAGAGTCCGTGCGTAGCTACTATTATGCTATTGTCCGAGTAGTCTAGGACCCAAAAGTATGTTGTACTTGGATTAGTTGTAAACTTATTGACAGCTTGAATTTCTTGAATCACATCGAATTTGTAAATAAAGTTCTAAAAAGATTAAACCTCATTTTTCTTAAATAATTAAAAGAAAATTGGATTTTATTGGAACAAACATTTCCCGATAAACTATTAATTGGCTGTTTGACTGTGTGTAACTATATGTGCCCGCGTCGCATGTATGATTCATGAGCGGGATATTTTTTATTTAATGTTGTTCGCATCGCATGTACGATATGCGAGCGGGGTAATAGATGCATCTGTGGTTCGTGCCGTTCGACCCTCGGCAGTGCATATTTTACATTTATGTTGGATCGGTCCATACAACCTCGGCATGAGTTGCGTATACTTGTATTGCTTGCCTTGAGATTAATTGATACTGATATCTGCTCTCCCCGACTTGAGATAATTATTAATTAGTGGATTATGAATCCAGAGACTGTCGTAATCGATGTTATTCAGAAGTATCCTACTGTTATGGCTTGTTACGTGTAGGCAGATTCTGGAAGGGCTGTGATTGCTTAAACCACTAATTAGAGATTTCCATACTCTACGATTATGAGAATTTACCTGGGAGTTGCTATGGTTCTCCGAAAGTGAGTTAAGTTAAAAGTTTTTATATGATGAAGTGTTAATCTATCGGTGGTTCCTCGTATATTGCGTACTGGGTGTAGAAAGTGGTATGGAATTCAAAGTGAGGATCAAGGTTACGACTTGGTGTTGACAAGGATGTCACGAGCTCGGATGAGCATGTAAGGGATTTTGAATATTTAGAGTAAGCTGGCATTGTCTTCAGTGTCATCCGAGATCGGTCTTTTATGAAAGAGGCTTTGCATCCTGGTTATGGACTCTTGATCGCTTTTCAGCATTAGTGCGGCCGGTGGTATATATATACAGACTTTTTATCTATTGCAGATGGTCGTGGGAGCGTGTTCCAGGGGAAGATTGTATAAGTGTGGCATGCAGTCACTGATTGATTGGAGAATGAAACCAAGTATGGAGATCATAGTGGTATCGTTAATATAAGAATTTATGCCTGGATGGCACTCGATTTATTGGGTTGTGGACTGTGGAGGATTACTTTGGTTATGATGGTTGTCCGTGTGTGGGAAAAATGGATTATTATGGACCTAGAAAAAGATTATTGGCCTAGTTCGGTACGATCAGAATCGGCTTGAGGTCTATGGATGGATTTAAATATGAATATAGGCTCTATATAGGCCGAATGTTTTCATTTTAGTATAGCTCTCCTTATAGAGGAGCACTCGGACGTTGGATGTTATTTCATCGTCGGCTATTTCATGTAATGCTATATTGTGCATGTGAGTTGTGAAACGGTTTGGCAAATTTCTTATATGTTGAGGTTCCGCATAGCGATGACATTATGTGAACAGGATGGCTCTTTAGTTTCAGAACACTTATCGCACTTCAGTTATGCTTGAGTTTTTTAGATTATGGTGCTATATGTCCCCTCAGGGATGGTATTATGCACTTAGCGTGCTCGTGACCGATGTTCGGTATTGTGTTGTAATGAGAAATTTAGCTTGATATGTATCTCCTTATGTGAGTTTTATGTGTGGATCAGGTTGCACGCCGCAATAGTGTGATGATATTTGCAGCCCCTTACATTCTATTCTATGTGTTTTGTTTCCCATTTTCTGAGGAAAGTTCATATTTAGTTGCGTAAGTGGAGTAGTCCCTTCTAGAGCTCATCTTTTTTATGTATCACGTTCGAGTTGGTAGCCTATGGTATATGGTGGCATCATATGAGACTTTTGTTCATGTCTGGGGTGGCTTGTTGCCTGAGCAGTTTGTACTGGGTGAGACAAGGTTATTTGACCTAGGATCAGTGCAATCAGATGGTATGAAGTACATTAAAGAGCTAAGGCCATTATTTGGTTCAAGATGAGGTGATGTTTCCTGACAGGAGTATAGACCCAATGATTTGTTGGTTCGGCAATTGGTTATGAATTCTATGCATCTCTTCCATCGTGGCAGTATTGTAAGAGTTAGAGCAAGACTTATGTAGGTCATGAGGTGCTATGGGAGCATCAGATTCGTGGAACTTCGAAGTGCTTGATTGGAGAATTCTATTGTAGTTCTACGAGTAAAGTGGTGCAAGTTGTGAAGTCTGCTAAGATACGCAGTCATGTTTTGGTGTTGCGTCTAGTTATTGATACGGTGGGCAGATGTTGGAACAGTCCTGGCAGAGAATTTCGGATGAGAGAATTAGGCTCTAAGGCTTATTTGCTTAAGTGAAAAAGGATATCTTCATATTGACCGAGCTTGGGAGCCCAGCTGAGTTGTGGTAGCACGGGTAGGTGCTCGAGGTATTAACCAGTGATTCCAGACAACCCCCACACAGTTCCTAGCATGTTCGAGGACGAACGTGTTTTTAAGTGGGAGAGGATGTAACGACCCGACTGGTCATATTGAGATCTAGCGCATTGTTCAGAAGTTTGAGGCCATCAGCAGCTTCACTTCAGGTACTATGACTTGTATGCATGGTCGAAATTGAATTCCGAGAAGTTCGGAGTTAGTTTGGAAAGAGAATTCTCATTTCAGAATCTTTAAATTGAAGGAGTTGACTAAGACTGGATCTTTGAGTAAACGACCTCGAAATCGAGATTCGAAGGTTCCGGCAGGTTCGTATGATGATTTCGGACTTGGGCGTATGCCCTGATTGGAATTTGGATGATCCGGGAGTGTTTTGGCTCTTATTGTGGAAGTTAGCATTTTGGAGGAAATTTCATAAGTTTGGGTTGAAGTGCATTTCAGTGTTACTGATGTCTGTTTGGGATTCTGATTCTGGGAGAAGCCCAGTATGGTAATTCGGGAGTTGGGAGCATGATCGGAAGCGAATTCGGATGCCCGTTGGTCATTTTGGGGTCATTTGGCTAAAGATAGAAATTTGAAGGTTTTGAGAAGTTTGATCGAAGGTGTACTTTCTGATATCAGGATCGAAATCTGATTCCGAAAGTTGGAGTAGGTCTGTCATGTTGAATATGACTTGTATGCAAAATTTGAAGTCAATCGGGCGTGATTTGATTAGGTTTAAACATCGAAAGTAGAAGTTTGAAATTTTAAAGTTCATAAAGCTTGGATTGGAGGTCGATTCGTGGTTTTAGCGTTGTTTGATATGATTCGAGCAAGTCCGTAATGTATTTTGGGACTGGTTGGTATGATTGGTTGGGGTTATGGGGGTCTCGGGTGGATTCCGGGTGGTTAACGGATCGAAAATGGAATTTTGGAGAAAGCTGAAGTTGTTGGTATAACCGCACCTGCGAGACTTGGGCCGTAGGTGCGGGATGGGACCGCAGATGTGAGACCGCACATGCGGAAGGAGAAGAGCAGAAGCGGCTGGGGAAACTAGAGGAAGATCACAGAAGCGATAATGGACCGCACCTACGGAACCGCAGAAACGGTCAAGTGACCGCAGGTGCGGAAAGTGCTGGAAGCAGTGAGTGTTTTAAAATCGAGATTTGGCCTATTTTTTCCTTTTTCTCTTGGTTTTGGGCGATTCTTGGAGGATTTCAAGAGGGGGTTTCATCAATCAATGGCAAGGTAAGTCATCACCACTTATTAGGAGTTAAATATATTGATTATGTATGAATTTTAACATAGAAATTAATGAAAATTTGGGGTTTGAGGGAAAACCTAGAAAATTGATATTCTTGGAATTTGACCACTATTTTGGGTATAAAATTGAGATTAAATTATATATTTGAGTTCGTGAGACTATGGGTAAACTTATTCTTCTAAAAGTTTTGGAATCCAGGCACGTGGGCCCGAGGGCATTTTTATCAACTTTTCGATTGGGGTTAGGAATTGTTGTAAATTGGATTGTAATGAGTACTCGAGCATATATTAATTGATTCAATAACTATCGGCTAGTTTTGGAGCAAGTAGCATCAATTTGAGTCTTCAGAAGGGCGTGGAATGCCGGTTATGGATCTTCGAAGCGACGTGAGTCTCTTTTCTAAGCTTGTAAGAGGAAATTGTTCCCATAGGTAAAATAATTGGTTATTTGCTCTTATTTGTGGGGGCTACGTACGCACGAGGTGACGAGAGTCTGTGCGTAGCTACTAATATGTGTAAGTCCGGAAGGTCTAGGACCCAAAAGCATGCTATACTTTGAATATACGTAACCTTATTGACAATTGAATTGCTTAAATCCTATCGAATTGGTAAATGAATTACGAAAAAATTAAACTTTGTTTTCTAAATTTCTAAAAGAGAATTGGTTTTCTTTGGATAATTGTTTCCTGATGACTTATTGATTGACTCTTTGTCCGTGTTTAAATTTTGGAATGGGTCGACGCCTCGGTAGATTAAATAGATGCATCTATGGTTCGCGCCATTTGACCCTCTGGCAGTGCACAGTTTAAATATTATTGGATCGGGCCGTACGGCCTCGACATGATTTGCGCATACTTGTATTGCTTGCCTTGAACTTACTAAAGTTGTTATAACCTATTTCCGGCTTGAGAATATTTGTATAAATAACGAAAAGAAATTTGGAAAATTTCCTATATAAGAAAAAATTATTTACTTGCTTCATTCTATTGGATAAAAATCATGTATATAAAAATTCACGATTTAACATATTATCGATATAACATTATTGGACCAAGTGTCGAAGTCGACTCTCGTCTCTACTTCTTCGAGATTAGACGGGATATTCATTGGGTACATATTTTTTCGTACTCATACTACACTTCTGTGCATTTTTGTTGTATAGGCATATGCATCTCTAATGGCCTAGTGGGCGTAACAACATGGTTGATACGGAGACTTAGGTGAGCTGTACTTTCCGAGAAGACCCGCAGCCAGCGAGAGTCTTTCAGATTGCTGTATTTATTTTCTGTCCAATATTGTATTTCGGACGGTTGTTGTATTATGTTATTGCTTAAAAATTGCTCATGCACTTGTGACACCGGATTTTGGGATGTCTATGGGTTTATTCAAAAAATTTAAGAGTTGTTAAATGTTTCATTATTTATTCAGTGAAATTTATTATGTATTGTTTAAAAGTATAAAAAAGATAGTTTCACAAATATTTAAAATGAGAATTTAATTAAGTATTTTGGTCGATTTGCCTGACAACGATGTCAGATGCTATCACGATTCTTAATGAATTTTGGATCATGACAATAACCCAAACAAAAAGACCAAAAAAAAAATAACCTGCACACTCCTTAACGTGGCTGCTCTTTTATCTCAATGACTCAAGAATTCATCGTCAATAACACTCCACGTCACCTCACACTTTCTCTTTATCCTTTCTCTTCACGTTCTTCCAAACTTTTTCCTTTCTGCTTTCGTGTACCTCAATGTAACCATTAGAAAATAAACAGACAAATCCACCACGTGTCTTGTCCTTATTTGTTGAAAAAGTAAGTGTTACCACCAAAATTCAACAATTAAACTCTAAGATCAACAAATTAAAATGTAAGTACACGTAAAGTTGCATGCAGCGACATGACAAGCGACATGACAAGAGAGGCTGGATGTGAGAATTAGGAAGTCCAGAACCAAAATATAATTTTTTTACTCAAAAAACTTTTTTTTGGTAAAGAAGAAAAGATTACCATTCTATATAAAATGTGGTTATAAACCACGTTTTATCTTAACTATCATTTGGAACGTTAAGGTAAAACGCAATTTATTACTATAATTTATATAAAATACATTTTAATACCGCGCTTTACCTTAACGTCTTATCAACTTCCAGGTAAAGCACTATTTATTATTGTATTTTATATAAAATGCTGTAAGAAACCGTGATATACCTATATATAAATATCGTCCCCTTCCATTTCCCCCAAGTTTTGGACAAAACCCTTTCCCCCATTTTTAAACTCGAACACGATCCCCCCTCGCGCCAAAAGAAATAAAAAGATAAAAAATTCTAGTGAACTCCATCCGTCCCACAAAAACTAATCAAAATTGGCCCCACATCCTAGCCAAGCCTTCTATTGTTGTGGATTGCTTATTTTGGAGTCAAATTTTCAAACCTTCAACTTTTCGAAAAACATAAATCGAGGTATTCTGATTTAGTTTATGTCCAAACTCGTATAAATAATGCATATTAGTTGTTTTGAATGTGTTCCATCTTGTTTTGTATTTTTTTAGCAATTAAATTGGTATGTTATTTTTATCTGTACTAAGATATTAATGTTTTAAAAAAATAGATAAAAATATGAAATTGCTATTATTTGTTAATAAATTAATATTACTGTTTTATATGTATCTTTGTGAATGTTTTGTGACTACAATGTATTTATTGTGTTTTATGTGATTTTTATTATTTATTTGCTTAAAGACTAGTAATATAGTGCCCTTTTAGGGTAGTAAAATGTAATGTCTTTTAGCATAGTAAATGTAGTGCCTTTTAGCGTAGTATAATGTAGTGCCTTTTAGCGTAAATAAATATAGTGCCTTTTAGCGTAGTTTCCCTATAGTTTAAGCAAATAAATATTTAATAATTAAATATTGTATAATTATAAAAATTAGTTATCTAATTTACAAAAAAAATATAAAATTGTAAAATAATAAAACTAACAAATATAAGAATTCAGGATAAATTGGTGGTACTAGGCTCTAAATATCGAGCCTAGAACCCATATGTGAATATTTAATACTAAAAATTAATTATTTAATGTACAAACTAACATATAGAATTATAATAAAACTAACACATACAAGAATTCAGAATATCTTGGTGCTACTGAGCAGCAAATATGAAGCCTGAAATCCATAATGAATATGTAATTATAAAATATAATTATTTAATTTACTGACTAACATGTAAAATAATAAAACTAACACATAGAAGAAATTAGGATAAATTGGTACTACTGAGCTCCAAAATATCGAGCCTGGAACCCATATGTGAATGTTTATTTATAAAAATTTATTATTTAATTTACAAACTAACATATAAAATTATAAAACTAACACATAGAAGAATTCATGATAAATTGGTGCTATTGGCTCCAAATATCGAGCCTAGAACCCATATTTGAATATTGATTTGTAAAATTAATTATTTAATTTACAAACTAACATATAAAATTTAAAAAAAACTAACTCATATAAGAATTCAGGATATGTTGGTACTACTGGGTCGCAAATATCGAGCCTGGAACCCATATGTGAATTTTTAAAAATTAAATATTGTATAATTATAAAATTTAATTATTTAATTTACAAACTAACACATAAAATTATAAAACTAACATGTAATTAATGTTTTTTAATTTACAGTAAATGACATGGAGGTGCCGCCTATTCATCCCGGATCTTGCAATGTCTTTACAAGGCGATCATAGGTCTGCCCACATATTGGAGGGAAAGTTACTAATCCAGACTCTTCGCGTCAGGAGAGTGGATGACATGTTGGACTTTGTGCATGAGAGAGTACTCCATAACCGTGTAGTCACACGCTTGCGGGAGACAGGTTTCTACAGAATTTTGAAGATCGGTCGGCTACAGCTCGATTGGTCTTTGGTCACGACCCTGATAGAGCGGTAGCGATAGGAGACACACATATTCCACCTGCCCATTGGCGAGGCCACCATCACACTCCAGGACATATAGGTTTTATATTGGCTACCCATTGATGGACACCCCGTTGCTCTGCCTCCTGGCATGAGAGAGATGACACGTGTGCAGTAACTGGACATGCTGCAGTGGCTCACTGCTTTACGGCTAGAGGATGAGAATGTACTGGCTGGGACCAGTCGTTTTCCTTTGATGACTATTTGACA
Organism: Nicotiana glauca; assembly: GCA_026770625.1. Lineage (NCBI taxonomy): Eukaryota > Viridiplantae > Streptophyta > Magnoliopsida > Solanales > Solanaceae > Nicotiana > Nicotiana glauca. The sequence goes on along the minus strand of MU702895.1, from coordinate 154,541 downwards.
GTGGTTGGAGGCATTACATCTTGGCATATGCCGATATATCGGATTATCATGTTGACCAGTATACGAGGTTGCTACTACTCCTTATGTTTGGAGGGTCTTGTTCCCGAACACTTCTGGGAACCTAGTCATCTTGATATTTCTTCATCATCTTGAGCAGATAGATGATTTACCACAGTATAGTGGGGCGCTACTGTTCTCGGCTACTTGTACAGGCAGATGTGCCGGGTGAGCATGCACACCCAGCGTGGCGTTGCTGGATTTTTGCCGCTACTACAGGTGATAACATATTCGAATAGCATATTCATTTTAACATACCTAGTAAAAATATATCTTAAATTTTACGTCAACTTTTTATGTTAAGTTTGGACATGGGAGCGGTTCCTGCAATTGCAACCACCTCTAACTCCATTAGATCCAGATGTACCACCTCCGTTTCTCCCTCGAGCTAGGAGGCGGGTTCTCCGGCGGGGATATATGCGCGAGTACGAGGCTCGGCATAATATTTCCTCGTTGAATGATATATTGGATTTGTTGGATGGCGCACAGGTAAATGTATATCTAAGTTTACTTGTAATATACTCTAAACACAAGTTGCATATACCAACGTTTTCTGTTCTTAATTAATAGTTCATATGGACACCATATATCGACGAGTTGATAGCTGGCTTGCCCTGTTATTGCTCAGCCAGCCGACTTATATGGGCCCATTCCATCCCGTTGTTCTACCTTGATATTGTGGAGCATCATACCACCGAGGGGGTACTTCGCCGGTTTGGCCGTCCGCAGCTCGTACCGACGTCGCCCACTTGGGTGACCACACATTATTAGCAGGATGATCGTACCAGGGTGGACGACGCATTTTTGACATGGCTATAAGACCAGATATTTACATGGGACTGGCGATCTGACATGATTTTGCCCCCTCTTCGCCGAGTCGGCTGGATACTAAGCATGATTACATGGACTGGTACCGTGGCGTTACCGGACTTATCATCGGGAATCCCATTCATCTAGCTAGCGGTCGGTACGTTCCATACCCCGGGAGGCACGAGGCTGGTATGTTATTTGCTATTCTTACTTATATCTATGATCTAGCATTCCGTAATTTATATTTTACGTGTTGTGCAGGCTATTGGCCTACATTTACTCCACCAGTTGGGACTGCAGATGCAGCAGCACGCTGGCGATCCTGCAGTCGCTTTGCAGGAGTATGGCCGGCATGTTACAAAGCTGGCTGCCCGGACACTGCATCGAGCCAGAGAGGACGAGCGCTTAGAGCACGTCCCTTCTTATGTGGCGCTAGAGCATTACCATCGAGGTAGGCCTGTCCCACGAGCTAGGGGACGACGAGACAAGGCTGTCCTACGAGACAAGGGTGCCCCGTGAGGCAGGGCTGTCCCACGGGGTCGTGGGGGGCGGCGAGGAGGTGGTCCCCAGCAAGGGGGCGTTGAGGCACCTGTTCAGGCACCTGATGATGATGTTGGAGCTAATATGCCGGATGAGCTCCATCAGACAGACGAGCATCCCAGCTAGGGGTGTTTATGATTCGGTTTGGATCGGTTTTTCCCTAAAAAGAAACCAAACCAAGTAAGTCAGTTTTTCAAATATTAGAACCAAACCAAACCAATTAAGCCGGTTTTTTCTTGATTCGGTTTATGTCAGTTTTTCGATTTTTTCGGTTATTTATCGATTTTTTCTTAAATATAAGACATACACTACTAAACACACATTTCGGCGATCACATTTTCAACGTAACACTATAAAATCAATTGCCCTTTGAGAAATCTATTATTTACCAAGATATATTGAATCAAATAGTGATGAATAATTTAAGGACTCAATTAAAAATATATTATTTTTAACATAAAATAGATTCTTACACTTAATAAAAAAACTACTAATTAAACTAGAATGTAAAGGTAAAGAACTATACTAAAAGCGATTAATATGTACTATAAATTTTGTAAAACTTTATATAAAAGTACACATATATATAGGTGTAATAATAAATTTAAAATAGCTACTCCTATATTCAGTTTGATTTTTTTTTTTAAATTAAAATCGAAATCAAACCAAATTTGATCGGTTTTTAAATTTTAAAACTAAAACCAAACCAAACCAAAAAGTATCGATTTTTTTGATCGGTGGTTTGATTTTCGGTTTGGTTCGGGTTTTTGAATTTTTATGAAAACCCCTAATCCCAGCAGCATGTCGTCGTACAACCTTCAGTTGGCATTCACTCCAGCCGCATCGCAGGTGATCCCGTCAAATCCATTGTTGATCACGGGCACGAGCATTACCAGACATGATTGGGAGCAGATGTTTTCAGGTCCATCGAACGCTGCTGAGGATCGGCCGACCCGAGATGTGGATGTGGGTGTCGGCTGAGTTATGGCTCATCATCGACGACGGGTGTGGATCTTTCATAGGAGCAGGTATGTTTATATCACTATTAAATTTAAATATATTTTTATCTCATTGATTCGCAATAAATAACTTTGTATTTTTCTTATTAAGGCTTCATCCCAGCTCGTCACGGAGGCCACTTTGTGCGATGCTGAGCAGGATGCGACGGATGCTTATATTCAGGAGCCGACGAGACCATGGTAAGAATTTTTTTTGATTTAACACGTACATTACTAATAGATTTTTTCACATACTGAGCTGACTAATTCTTTTTTAGGTTGTTGATAGACCGACGACCCCTTCTACCGATCCTGTCAGCACTACTAACGATCATGCTACATCGTTTCCTCCGATAAAAAGGCGACGTGATGAGGATTGTCCTGATAGCGTATCCGGGTGGGATGGGATGCGCCTTAGGCCAGCGGCTGCATTGAAGCACACAGGCTATCGGACACATTGATTTTTTTTTATGTACTCTATGTAAATATTATTTTATGTAAATAATAACAATAATTTTATTATGTTTACATAATATGCGCATTATGTTTTTATTTCTCCATTTCTTCTTTATTTTAACACTGCAACACAATAACACAAACATGCAAACTTAACATAACTTAAATCCAGTACAACTAATGAAAACACATGACACGGGAAACATAAAGATAAATTACTACACTCAACACATTCATGTCATTGTTTAATCACGATCGCCTAGTATTCTCTGTTCCAACCACTTAAATTTTTCTTCTTCCAGCTTATTTTTTTGAGTTTCTCCTTCAACTCCGCAATTTCTCGTTTGTATTCCCGTTCATATTCCCACTATTTTTTGGTCAAATCGTGAAGATACTGCAAAGATTGTTTGTAGCATTCCTGCTGACAGGGTTCATCAATCCATACCTCAAAATGCAAAAATTTCTGTTGTTGCCTCCAAACCTATTCACACACATCCAGTATCTGCGCCCAACTTGACCACCATCCCAATAGTTCACCATCACACAACGTTTGCCATATTGGCACATTGGTACATACATGCGGTCAGGCATTTATTAAATCGAAAAAAGCGCTGCTTTTATGGAATTTTTTGCTATTTGTTATGGTTAAGCGCAAAAAATAACTAGAATGCGCCCGTTATTTATAGGCAAGATAACACATAAAACGTAGTATTTAATCGCGTTAACATATATTCACACAAAATATAGTATTTAACCGCGCTATATATATTCACACACAATGTAGTATTTAACCGCGCAATATTTGGCGTGTTAAAGATTCTTTCTGATACGAAATAACTTTTTTGCAGTTAGGCAGCTTTTCAGATCGACAAAACAGCACACAAAACGTAGTATTTAACAGCGATGTATATATATTCATACAAAATATAGTATTTAACCGTGCTATGCTTAGCGTGTTAAAGATTCTTTCTGATACAAAATAGCTTTTTCGCAGTCGGGCAGCTTTTCAGATCGACAAGACAACACACAAAATATAGTAGTTAACCGCGCTATATATATTCACACAAAACGTATCATTTAACCGCGCTATGCTTCACGTGTTAAATATTTTTCTAATATGAAATAGATTTTTCGCAGTCGGGCAGCTTTTTAGATCGACAAGACAACACACAAAATATAGTATTTAACCGCGCTATATATATTCACTTATTTATCAAACATCTTCCTCCTCTGACAGTATAGTTTTCTAATAATTTTAGAGTAAAACTTGAAAGTGAACGTAAATTTTTTCCCTTTTTTAACCAAATAATATTTTTGATTGCATGAACGGGAGGGAGAAATTCATTAATTTACTCGACTGAAAATGTTAAATATCAATAAGATGTAACAAGTTTTTCCAATTAAAGGACAATCGAAATGAGATTCGTTTATTAAGAGATTCAGAGTCGCCACTTGGGAGATTTATGGTGTCCCAGGTCACCGGTTTGAATCCCGAATCAAGGAAAAGATTGACTCTATATTACAGTCTACGAACCAGAAATTCGGGTAAGGAATTCTGTTAACCCGGGAGAAGGTGTTAGGCACTCCCGGATTCCGTGGTTCTAGCACGTTCGCTCAACTGTTGTATTTGCTTTTATCTGATTCCAATTATATGTTATTAATTATGTACATTAGTGTTCCTCTTTTCAATTTTAAACAATTGCAACGTCGTGAAAATGCACTCCCTAACCACACCGTACCAGTACGCATGTGGCTTTAGATACATTTCGACTTCGTCGAGAGTAGGATTTGGATCGCATAAATGTACACCCGTACTTGAGAATGTATATTAAAATTGTGCCTATGATATCTATCTCTTATTACTTTGGGAAAGACCGTGAAATTAGCTAAATGGTCCTTCCAAATCTAAAAATATTATAACAATTATTTGAGGGCCCCGAATATCCTAGCTTATAACGAGGCTCATCTCATTGTGTTTTAAAGGTTAAACCTAGATCGTGCTATGTTTTCTATCGCTGTTTTTTCCTTAATTGAAATAACTATTAGTGCAGTTTTGTTGTTTATTTCATTCACATCCAGGCCACTATATGTTTTGGGCCTGGAATTCGGACTAATTTAAAGGAAGTGCACAGAAGTGCACAAGGCTAATTAAAGCCCAGTCCATAATTATGAACTCGAATCTCGTGGGCTTAGAAGTTTTCACGGTTGAATCTAGCTTCCTCTACCAGACCACGTCCAAAGTATTAACCAAATTCAAAAAAAAAAAAAAGTTCGAACATTCTTTATCGAATTAGTTATGTATGAACACAAGCATTGCGACTTCAGTATCAAAACTTAACTAAAATTAACACTGACTTCATTTAGATTCTACTGTCTAGTTACCGAATTAACTATTCTGAGTTCATCAGTCAGACGTATACTTATTCGATACAGGATTACCTTATTGTTTAACTAATCCGGAGATACTAAACGAGATATACGGTTGACATATTGGAATTAAACTCTAAGCTTCATCCTTAGTTTTTCTTTGATATCATGTTTCTAAACTTAGATGTGAATTATGAAGTTAATGTAAACGAATCAGTATCACAAACAGAAGTCAAATCTAAACTATTTCACGTTTTTCTCATTAACGACTACTGATTCACACTTAACTAACCAAGAGTATTACATTTCTAGTTTAAGAGCGGATGAAAATTTACATGTCACTCGACCAGATTTTAACAGTTTTAGAATCTGTTACCTATGTGATCATTTTACTAATCTACCTTGTATTACCCTTTATTAACATCTAAACTAATGATTCCACAACATTACTAGTTTCAGTTCAGAGTTTACATAGTCCAAGTCCATAATATACATGGAATCCTATTGAATTACATGAATCTAAGTATTCTACAAGCTACGCTAGCTAATTTCACAATACAGTTCACTTAGATTGCACCCGGAGTTTTGTTATCTCTAATCTAACCCCTAAACCCTCGGCTATGACTCTCTTCCATACTCCGGGAGTGATGTTGTTCATACAATCACCTAAATATGCACTCTATCTCAAGTAGATACATAATAAATTGGAATGGATAATTGAGGGCCCTTTCAACTAATACACAATCAAAACATAGACGAACAACTAGAGATTAACAACCAAATCCAATTATATTAATAAAACAACCAATTCATCCCCAACAGGTTCCATCAATACCTTAGATTAAGGTTTTTAGCTACTCATAACAACGGGGAAATAAACTACTAAAAGATTCATAATCATAAATTGCAAGAAAAATAAAGAAGAATAAGAGTAATGATGTTTTAGGTGATCTCTTACACTTGTTTTCCTTGCCAAATTACTCTCTAAAACATTACATGCCTCCCTTGGGCGAGTTCTATTGTTTAAATAGGGGTTTGGGCTAAGAATTCTGTTTTGCATTTCAGTCCCTCAATTTTACGCCTCCTGCCGCGGTTATGCCAGGACCGCGGCTAAATCACCTCTCAGCATCTGCAACACCTTCCTGTCGCGGTCCGACCGCGGTTATGCTGGGACCGCGGCAATCCATCTCCAGTTCTGGTTTTGTGCATTTCGCATGATGCACATGGTGGATATTGTGCGATTGGCCCCTTTTCCTCCATAATTAATCCCAAAAGTACTCCATAGCCTTCTTTTATTGTATGTAGTATCAGCCCATCGGGCTCAGTATCAGTCACTCATCATAGCATCAGCCCATCGATCTCACTCTAATATCACATAGGTACCCGCGTTCACTTTGGGTGTGCAGACTCCAGAGGGGCCCCTTACGGCCCAAGAGCTTGATCAACATAAGGCCTGAAAGGCTTCTCACATCGCCCATAAGGCCTGAAAGCCTCCTCACATCACTCACAAGGCCTGAAAGCCTCCTCACATCACTCCAGCCACCTCGTGGCATATAAATGTATCTGAGGCCCTTGGCCTTACTCAGTCCAGAAAATATCATAAGCCCCTCGAGCATCAATAAAATAGTAGTGCTCAGCCCAAACAATAATGGAAATATCATTTAAGTCTCAAATTCAATTAAAGCGGCTGAGTTTATAAAACAGTATTATCACTAGGACTGAGTTCAAGTAATGCATCAAAATAGTGAGGAAACAGTGATAAAAGTCCACGAAGGATTCAAGTAGTCGGTATTAATCCCAAGATATGGCAATAAGCCCAAATCATGATGATAATAAACACATCTCAGTCAAATACGCGGTAAAATATCAAACGGGAAGAACCAAGTCACAATCCCCAATAGTAACAACCCCGCGCTCAACATTAAGCGCGTGTTTCACCTTAATATAGCACTACATTGTGAAAATTCGGGGTTTCAAACCCTTAATATATCATTTACTATCATTACTCACCTCAAGCCGGCCAAAATCCTAGCTCGCTATGCCCTTGCCTCTCAAATTGGCCTCCTCGCGTGTTGAATCTGATCAGAACCACAATGAATACATCACAATAGGCTAAGGGAACATAACCCAATCGAAAAGAATCGAAAAACATCGAAAATCGCGAAAGTTGCAAAACCCGAGCCATGGGCCCACTTCTAGAATTCCAGAAAATTTAACATCAACAGATTCCTTATCTCGCCACGAGTCCATACATATCAAGAACTACCAAATTTGAGCTCAAATGACCCATCAAAAGCCAATTTGAAATATCAAAACTCAAGCCCTAGTTCTTCCCCCTTTTTGATAAATTTTCATAAATTTCTAGGTTGATTCTACCATTAAATCATGTATTTAGGTCATAGTACTCACCTCCAATCAATCCCAGTTGAAATCCCTTTCAATTCCCTTCCAAAATCTCTCAAGGATGTTAAAAAATGGTGGAAATTAACTTAGACTCGCGGAGGAAATGTTATTAAAATCATTCTGCCCAGGTGACCTTTTCCTTTATGCGAACGCAAGGGCTATCTCGCGTTCACGATGCTCAAATTTCAATCTGCCCAAATATGCCCTTTGCGAATGCAGTCCCCACCCCGTGAACATGAAGCTTCTTCATAGGCCGATACACAAACGTGACTGTACATATGCGAACGCGAAGACTAAGAATCCCTGAACCTCAAAACTTATACACGTTCGTGGCTACTGCTACGCGAACGCGATGCACAATCAGCTAGCCCTCCGCGAACGCGAACCCACACACGCGAATGTGAATAGTTATTCACCTGCTAAGTTCCCGGTATTCATCCGAAGTCCCCAAAAAATCTTTCAGAGTTTCATCATCCTCGATGTTAAACTCAGCGTAACAAGCAACCCGTTGCGGAGTCACAGAATACAGATATCTTCCGGTTATTTTAAGAATCACCGAACGTTTTCTCAACCTCAATTTATTGCATAATAACGATACCAGTCTATCTACGCCATTGTAAATGACAACTTAACATGACTCTGTGGAGATAAACTATAGCTCACTGAGTTATTCGCCACCACAAATCTCACCCGCTCCCAAATATAATAAAATCCTTACTTTTCGCTTTTCAGACATTATGAAAAAATCTTGAGAATTTAACAACAAGAAAAATTTATCACGAAGTATTTCTGAATGATTTTTTTAAAAATCCTTAACGCCTTTATATAAGGCAATGCCCAATCCGAGGGGTCAAATTTTTGGAAGTAAAACGCAGTTTAAAAAGGCATTTTACATATTTGAATTATTGTTATGTCAGTTAAGCGCATAAGAGTTATTGGTGAGCCCACAAAACATGTAAATGCGGTTTTTTACCACGTTTTATATAAAACGCAATAAACCGCGCTTTACCTGGAAGCTGATAAGACGTTAAGGTAAAGCGCGGTATTAAACTGCGTTTTATATAAAACGCAGTAATAAACCGCGCTTTACCTTAATGTCCCAAACGACCGTTAAGGTAAAACACAGTTCATAACCGCGTTTTGTATAGAATGCTAACATTTTTTCCCCCAAAAAAATATTTTGAGTCCAAAAGAACCATATTTTGATTCTGGTAGGGTAGATTTAGTCGGTAGTGTGAGTATTTTTTTTCCTTTCCCATATCGGTAGTATTAATTAGTATTTATATAATATATTATTTCTTACTCTTAGATTGCTATTATTACCTGTTATTTGATTGCTATACTTACATCTTTTTAGTAATGTTGTTACTGCTTGTTATCACTATTCCTTTTCATTTTCTTTTGAGCAAGGATTCATCGAAAACAACCCATCTGTCTTAGTATAGAGTAAGATCGGTATACATACTGCTCTTTCTAAACTTGTACTTGCAGAATCTAACTGAATTTATTACTGTTGTTATATCTCTTTCTTTACTTTTAAATGCCAAGAGGGAACTCACTCTTGTACTCATTAGTTTATTATCCATAAAAGTAAACTTTAAAAATTACAAATTAAATAAAATATCATCCACACACTTGTATTTATTGATTGGACGTGAGAAAATTGAGTACGAAGAACTCTTTTCCCCATTAGTCTTCCCATACTTCAGCTGCATCCTCACTGGATCCTTCACGCGTCTCGCAGTTCCACCGTCCCATTCACGTGATCAAGCAATCGCAGCCGTCGCCTTCGCATTCGCTGATTCTTAGCCACGTGTCCAACTTTGCACGTTTCGTTAATTAAACATTTTCTTTTAGATCTTTACATAATTATATTATAATCTTATCTGAATTTCTCGAGCTCTATATATATATTCCACTTTCTTCCTTCCTCTCTTTCAGTATCAACAATTTGCTTCTTCAAAGTGTACACAAAATAAAGCCCAAAAAAAGAACTTCATATAATTCTCACTCTTTTGGAAAAAATTTCAAAATTTTCTGAATAGTATGGCGATGAGTATGCCACACCAGATCGGTGCCTTATCAGGAACACCGTTAACGGCGGAGACCGGCGGCGAAGTTCCGGCGAAGGGAAACACAACTGCATCAGCTGTATGGAGAACGCCGTTGACGAATCTAAGAGTATCGGTGCAGAAAACAGGAGCTGACGTGGACATGTTGTCGCCGACGCCATCTCCGCCGTTGAGTCCGTTGAAAGGAGGAATGCGGCCGGATTTATCGGTAGCATGTCAAGCACTAATGGAAGCTCCGGCGGAAACGGCGGTGGAGAGAGAGCATAGGCTCGGGAATTCTCCGGAAAAAGGGAAAGGAGTGCCGGTGTTTGTTATGATGCCGTTGGACAGCGTGAAGATGGATCATACGGTGAATAGGAAGAAGGCGATGAACGCGAGTTTGCAGGCGTTGAAGAGCGCAGGAGTAGAAGGGATCATGATGGATGTGTGGTGGGGATTGGTGGAGAGAGACGCGCCGGGGGAATACAATTGGGGCGGTTACGCTGAGCTATTGGAAATGGCGAAGAAGCATGGGCTCAAAGTCCAGGCTGTCATGTCGTTTCATCAATGTGGCGGAAACGTCGGTGATTCCTGCACGTGCGTACATTCATTCTTCAACTCTCTATTCTTTTAGTTATTTTATTAATTTGCAGTTGCTATGACTTATCTGCAAATTTGTGGTTCTCAGATTACAATGGGGTGTAAAATCTAGATAAAGCGAATTAACTTTAAATATAAACAGATGGGAGTAAGTAAATGGAATACTTTTTGATAGAATATCCCTAGGATCTGGAAATGTGAAAAAGGGAAAAAGAAACTTTTGACATTTTTGTTCTTTACTTTAAGGGAGTTTCAAAGCGTAAACTTGCTCAGTATCTAGATAACCTGTATTGAGATCCCGCAAAGGTTGTGGTGGGCTAGTAAAATATCACTCTATCCTTGACTGGAAATTCGGATTTGATTGGAAACATTTCATTCTCAAAGTGGGACTTCCTAGCCTGAATTCGGATTAATCGGGCCCAAATTGGTTGAAAAGAAAAAACCTTTTTTCAGATCAATTTGAAGAAAGTACAAAATGCATTACTTGACCAATTTAAAGAATCTCATTTTTACCTTAAATGACAAGTGACTTTATATTAGAATGGAATCTACCTGAATAGAGTAAAATGGATATGGAGAATTCATGTAACAACCAGTTATAACAACAAGTAATAGATAATAGATTTAATGTTACGTGAAAAGTGTAATTAATTATATATATTGATTTGTGATGCTGGTTAAAGACAACAGGAAAGAAAATAGAAATGTTTCTATTCCATTCATATAATATTCGTTGTCCTAGCTTTTAATTGCCTAGGAGTAAAGGGGAGGCTACCATATTACAAGAATGTACTGAGCAAGTAAAACACTGAATTAGTTTATTGTCGCCTTTGGTATTGTCAAGGTCCATGCTGTTTGATATTAGCAAAGCCCATTCCAGTTTCCGTGTTGCTTGAATGTTTAAAGCTTGTTGAGTTGCATTTAACTTGGTAACTTTGAAACGTGAAGGCTCAAAGTTACCCATGAAATTTCAAGAGGAGCTGTAATAAAATAGAAAAAGTCAAGATAATGTGAAATCTTCTTTTGTTAATTAACTTTAGAGTCTTGCTATGCACTTGACTTCCATGCTAATAATCAGAGTTATGAGGTCTTTGTTTTCTGGCGTGCTTAATCGTAGATTTGAAATTTCAGGATCCCTCTTCCAAGGTGGGTTGTTGAGGAGATGGAGAAGGATCCAGACCTTGCATACACAGATCAGTGGGGAAGGAGGAATTATGAATATGTATCGCTCGGTTGTGACACACTTCCAGTTCTTAAAGGGAGGACTCCTGTTCAATGTTATTCTGATTTCATGAGAGGGTTCAGAGATAGATTTGAGAACCTGCTAGGGGACACCATTGTGGTAAGTTTTATGCTAGTCCAATTTTGAATTATGCTGCATGATATTGCTGATATAAGAATAGAAAATCTCAAAACATTTTTCCAATGATTTGTGTATGTAGGAAATTCAAGTTGGAATGGGTCCTGCTGGAGAGCTTCGTTACCCATCCTACCCCGAACAAGATGGAACATGGAAATTCCCTGGAATTGGGGCTTTTCAGTGTTATGACAAGGTATAAACCAATTTCTTTTTTTCATTTTTTATGCTGTGTTTTGATGACTTCATTATCACCGATGATCTATTCTGATAAATTGTTTGCTTGGCAGTACATGATCAGCAGCTTAAAGGCTGCAGCAGAAGCTTTTGGCAAGCCTGAATGGGGACACACAGGTCCAACAGACGCTGGTCACTACAACAATTGGCCAGAAGATACCAACTTTTTCAGGAAGGAAGGTGGTGGATGGGATGGACAATATGGGGAGTTCTTCCTCACTTGGTATTCTCAAATGCTTTTGAACCATGGTGAGAGGATATTGCAATCTGCCAAGGCAACATTCGATAACAAGGGCGTCAAGATTTCGGTTAAGATTGCAGGCATTCACTGGCATTATGGAACAAGGTCCCATGCCCCTGAGCTCACGGCTGGGTACTATAACACCCGTTTCCGTGATGGTTACCTTCCCATCGCCCAGATGCTTGCCCGCCACGGTGCAATTTTCAACTTCACATGTGTTGAGATGCGAGACCATGAGCAGCCACAAGATGCACAATGTGCACCTGAGAAGTTGGTTAGGCAAGTGGCATTAGCAACTCAGGAAGCTCAAGTTCCACTTGCTGGGGAGAATGCATTGCCACGATATGACGACTATGCACATGAACAGATCCTTCAAGCATCCTCATTGAGTATCGATGATCAATCAAGTGACAGAGAGATGTGTGCATTTACATACTTGAGGATGAATCCAGACCTGTTCCATCCTGATAATTGGAGGCGATTCGTCGCTTTTGTGAAGAAAATGAAAGAAGGAAAGGACGTGCACCGCTGTCAGGAACAACTAGAGCAAGAGGCAGAGCATTTTGTGCATATAACTCAGCCTTTAGTGCAAGAAGCTGCAGTGGCCCTTATGCACTAAACAAATCTTGGCTGTAAACTTGTGCACAATGGAAGCAAAATACCTTGTAACATGCAGTTTTTCAGTATGTTACCGGGAGCTTATCTTTCTCGTTCTTCTTATGTTGTAAAACATACTATCGTGTAATTTTTAAAACTCAGATATGTCTTAATGATATGATACATAATTCAGTAGGAGCACCAACTCTTGATTCTTGATCACGCCCAACTATGCCTTATAAAAAGGACAATGCGGTCGTTGCAAATATAATCTGGTTTACAAGTCCGGAGTCGAATCCCATAGAGAACTAAGGTTTAGCTACAGTTGTTCACTATCATCAAGACGACAAGTTTGAACAATTCCTAACTTATAGATATTAAGATTCTTGTGTTTAGAAAATTAACTAACAAATTAAAATAGTAAATTAACAACTAACGATACTGAGGGTTAG
>MU702895.1:65582-132915 GCA_026770625.1 Nicotiana glauca | reverse complement strand
GGTTAATTGAAAGGATCCTCAACTAGCCGTTCCTATTTATTATGTATCTGCTTGAGAGAGAGTACATATTTAGGTAGGTATTTGAACAACATCACTCCCGAAGTATAGGCGAGATTCATAACCGAGGGTTTAGAGGTTGGATTAGAGATAACGATACCTCGGGTGCGATCTAAGTGAACTGTAATGCGAATCTAGATAGCGTAGCTTGAGAGAATGCGTCTAGTAAATTATCATAATTGCTTGAGAGAGATTTATTATAGTTGGAGAGTTCATGATTGATAGAGGCAACTAAGTCAAAGCTATAAGAAACACACAACTAAGGAAATCAACAACGGGGGAAACCATTACCTTAGACCTTTATTTCAATTGTTTACAATTCAAGCATAGTTAGTTTTCAGCTATTTATTTATTTTCAATATTGTCTTCGTAGTGATATTAAACAAATACAACTAATACTTAGTTCTCTGTGAGATTCGACTCCGGATTTTTAGACCGGATTATATTTGCAACGACTGCTTATCCTTTTTAGGACTAGATTTGGGCGTGATCACCCCCTTCTCTCTCTTTTATCCATCCATTCTCTCTCTTTTATTTTCTCTGTTCAACGCCGGAGTTTTTGACCGGCGACCGCCTCCTCATCCTCCTTCTCCCTTCTTCTCTCTTATCCCCATAAACCCGTCTATCTTTCCCTGCTGAGCGCTTTCCCCAACCCAACCCTTCTTGAGCCTAAAATTTCAGTTTCGAAACCCTAGCAGCGACGCAGGCGACCTCTGTCCGGCTACCCTCCCCCCTGTTGTCCCTCCATTTTCAAATCTGTCAAGGTCCACGCCTAGGATAACCCCCATTGGTTTCGTGGTGTTTGTGTGTAATATTTAAGGGAACTTGTTGCGGCTGGCGAGGCAAGCGCGGGGCATACTGGTGAGTAGAGCAGAGCAGCTCCGGCTAGTGTGTGCAAAGGTTGGTGGGAGTTGGAAGGACGCACGTCACATTTCTGTGACCTCGGGTTCCTCAAGTCATATTTCCAGGTTCTCTCTATCGGGAGTTGGTACCTCCTGCTTTCTTGTCTCTTTCTTTATGTTAGTTAAATTGTGGCTATTTAGTTAGCATCACTTTGTCACACCTCCTTTTTCACTACACCCGCAAGGGCATAAAGAAGTTTTTCCAATTAAAGGACAATCAAAACGTGATTCGTTTATTAAGAGATTTAGAGTCGCCACTTGGGAGATTTATGGTGTCCCAAGTCACCGGTTGAATCCCGAATCGAGAAAATTATTGACTCTATTTAACAGTCCGCGAACCAGAAATCCGAGTAAGGAATTCTGTTAATCCGGGAGAAGGTGTTAGGCATTCCCAGGTTCCGTGGTTCTAGCACGGTCACTCAACTGTTATATTTGGCTTAGTTATCTGATTTTAAAACATGTTTTAACCTATGTGCTTTTCGACTTTAAACCGCTTTTATTATTATTTTTAAGGAGAATTGCAACGTCGTTAAAACATGTCTCGAACCACGTCACATAAATGCACCCATGGTTTTTGACACATTTGAATTTTGCCGGGATTTGGATTTGGGTCACATAAATGTACACCCGAGTTTAGTAGGGTAATATTATTAAATGCCGGGCCTAAAGCAACTAGCATATTATTAACTTTGCGGGAATCCATGGAATTCGCTAAATGGCACGTCCCGAGGTCTAAATATTTAATGTGAACATTTAAAGAGGGCCACGCGATTTGTGATTTTATTTGGCGCTGCGTACCTCATTTATTTTAAAGCCAACCTAAAGGACTACGATTTTTCTATCATGTATTGTCTCTAATAAACCTAATTAATTAGTTAACAAATCAATTATTATTAGTATTCAAAGAGGCTCAAGCCTCAAGTCCACAATTTTAACAAGTAAAGTGGGATTTTTGGTATGTTGGGGCCTCAGAGCAGTACAAGGTCACGAGATATTATTTCAGCTTGCTTAAGCAGACCGTTCACGGCTTTGGGTCCCAAATGAACCCAATACAAGGGTAAAACAAACTAGGATCTGGGCCAAATCTGCACAAGCCCTCAGCCTAGCGAAATTAAATGGCTTGAGGCGGGCCTGTGTATACTCAAAGCAGTGGGTGCATAGAAGGGCCGGACTCAGCCCAATAGACTGACGGACCACGCAATGGGAATCTAAATTCAATAGTCAATGATGCTAAATGAGAATAGATTGCATGTAGTTAAGCTTAACGAATCACACATATTCAACTTCTTCAAACGACCTTTAATATTTAAAACACAAATAAGATCATGACTAATTTCTGATTTCAAGCTAAACCCTTACTTTTAAGTTTCTGATTTCGAATTAGCTCATAGTAACACAAACTCAGAATTTTACACTAATTTAACTAACACTACTAAATACCAAACTCATATGATCATAAGAAGAAATCAAATTAGTTTAACAGTCCACAGTCCAAACAGTTTTAATTGTACAAGTGATATGAAATTTGAATAAACATAATTGCCCTACACTTTTTGACCTAAAACAAAACTCGAGAGGTCAAAAATCAACTCAAACAACATTTCATTTCATGTCCACAAGCTCGAAGGTTATAGGATATGTACCTGGATGTTTGAAAAATAAGAAAGGAAGTATCAGCAGCAGTAAACAGCATATAACAGCAGCCGGAGTTCAAGCCGCAACAACAAGACCAGTTTCAACCAGAAATGAACTCAAACAGGGACCAAAATGAATTGTAGAAGAGCAACAACAATAAACAACCAAAATAACTTGAATAAACCCAAACAAATTCAGAAATCAACCAGTACAATCTCTACAACTTCATCAACTAGTACACAAACTCTTTAAATCACTTTCATCTAAGCTAGGACTCGAATTAACAGGTGAACTTGCAATTGCTCTAAGGAATATCAATAGAACAATAATTTTTTTGGAGTTTTCTGTTGTTGTTTTTTGTTTTTTGGTTTTTGAAGAACTAGATCTAGAGTTTTGGATTTGAAATTCAAATCTTCAGCTTGTGAAAACTTGTGAAAATCTGGGGGGAATTTTCAGATTGTGAAAACTTGTGGAAATTTGGGGAGAATTTTTCAGATGCTAAAACTTGTGAGAGAATGCATGAGGACTACCTTTTATAGGCAGGAAAGGGGAGGAAGCTTCTGGAATTTGTTCACTCATTTTTCCCCCTTTTTATTTTCAGATTTTGTTCATTAGTCCTAAAGTTTTGACTTGTTGCCTAAGTTACCTACTAAGCTTCTGAAATTTCAATTCAAAACCCCGTCTGGAAGACTCTAGAGATTTCTATTTTACCCTTTAGTCCCTCTTTTATTTTTCAGTGTTTTCACCAATTAGTCCCTTATTTAATGACTTGTTACTCAAGTTAAACCATTATCTTTCTGAAAATCTATTTTGAGTCCCATCTAGAATGTTCTAGTGGCTTCTATTTGGTTATTTGCAGTATTCTCTTCTATTGAGTTACCTATACTACCCCTTTACTTAACTGAATCTACTATCCTATACTAAACTAAACCAAACCCCCCATGAACTTGGTCAAATGACCATGATTATCCAACCAATAGGCTGGGCACTTTCAGCTACAACCAAACATTGCTAACTAAACAAGAACACCTAATAATTCTAGTTAGAACTAATTAACGAGATTGAAACTGAAGTGAAATAAATGCCAATGAAATCAAACAACAAAATTAAAGAAACATATTATGCTTTCAGTCATTGAATCAGTAGAACGTCCAAAATCACATAAAATAAGATCATTAAAACACACAGAACGAAATTAACAGGGCAAAATCAAATTAGAACCCTAAATTACTCCAAAAGAAAAGACATACTCAATATGAATTGACCAAAGATAAGCGGAAAAATATGCATTAAAAAGCAAAATCTACAGACAAAGAAGGCAAATGGCTTTACGAACAACTCACTGATTAACTTAAAACTCTGCTTGATGAACTTTGATGCTAATCACCCCTAACTTGAAGAACACAGACTTGAGTCGTTGAAGCTCGAACTTGGATCCGAAGTTTGAGAAATTCTGGATGCTTTTGACGAAAATCAATGCCATATTAGGCATGAAGGAGGCATGAGGATTATTGGGTGTTGTTTTGAAGTGATTTGGAGGTATTAGGGTTTAGGCCGGGATTTCGATTTGAGATTCGAAAAGACCGGTGATGATTCGAAGGAAACTAAAGGTATATTTGGAAAGAGGGGAACGAGGGGAGGCTGTGGTGTTATTTTGGAGTTGTTTGGACATGGCGCCGCCGTGTGCGGCGGAGGCGGCGCTAGGGTGAGAATTGTTCGAAGCGTTACGGTGAGATTTGAAAGAAAACTAGTCCATATACGGACTGAGGAAACGAAGGGGGAGGTGTGGTGTGAATTTGGGCGAGTTTGGAGAATCGCCGCAGGCAGAGGCAATTTCCGGCCGACGGCTTATGGCGGAGGACGGCGGAGAGGTGAAGGGGTTCTTTAAGGTTCTGGGGAGACGAAAGGAAAGGGTGGGGGGGGGGATAGGCGTTAGGACATTGATATATTAAATGAAATTCAGTTCCTGGCCATAGGATCAAAGATCCTCGACAGCCAGGATCAAATGCCCTTGAAACAACGTCGTTTCGTTTAAACGGGGAGTGGACCGGACTAGGGGTTAACGTTGGGCTGGGTTTGTGACTTTTGGGACGAGATTCATTTGGGCTAATGCAAATTTGGCCCAAACAACATAAACCAGGCTATTTCCCCCCTTTTCCCTTTTTATTTATTTTCCTTTTCTTTTCTTTTTCAATTTCAAAACAAATTAATTCCCTCTTTTCTTTCCCTTTTAAAAAATTAATAAAAATCGAAATTAATTCCTAAAATTCAACTAATACTAAAACTAATTAAACACATATGATGATTATCACAAAACAAATTTAAAAGAAACACCATTCAAGATCAAGATCAAAATTAAAAATACAACTTAAACAAATATTTTTGATTTTCCATTTTATGAAATAATTACTTTCTTAATTAATCCTAAGATGTAGAATTAAAACACTAAGGGCACATGTCGAATACATTTTTTTTGTATTTTTATGAATTGAAATGTGTAAATAAAATACCAACAATTAACATCAAATGCCACAAAAATTCACGCAATTGCAAATAATGAAAGGAAATTATTTTGTTTGAATCTCTGGGAGTAATTCGTATAGGGCAAAAATCACGTGCTCACAGCTACCCCTCTTTGCTCGGAAACACGAAGAGTTTGCGGGAAAAGATAAGCGAGCGGATACGAGCGATTTTTGCCCGTTTGAATACTCCGCGTGAAGCATTTTGAAAGAGTTGACCGCACCCTGCTTCTGAGGTTGCCTACATATCCTTGGCTAAAAAGGAATTAGGTCAGTATAGTTCGGGAATGTCTGGTAGCTGGGACTACCATAAAGCTGTGATTTCACTGTTGCTGCTGCTGCTACTACTACTGCTGCTTGCTGATCTCCCTTATTACACCATGTTAAAAAATAAAAAGAAGCTAGCCAAAGCTATGATCTACGAATTATAAAAATCCTATCTACATCTTCAAACTTGCCCTTGTATTTCTTGTTGCCTTGTTGTCTTGTGTTCTTGCGGTGAAATCCATTGTTGCTGCTTTGAATTGTAGACTGATATGTTTTTTCTTTCTTCATGTGGATGCCTGACTGTTGAACTTTAATGTATTCCTCTATCACACGGGCGGGCTACCGACTTCAAAACTTGAAAATGTATGCCTCTGTTATACGGGCGGGCTCCCGACTTCAACACTTGAAAATATATGCCTCTGTTATACGGGCGGGCTTCCGACTTCAAAACTTGAAAATATATACCTCTGTTATACGGGCGGGCTCCCGACTTCAAAACTTGAAAATGTATGCCTCTGTTATACGGGCGGGCTCCCGAGTTCAAAACTTAAAAATACATGCCTCTGTTATACGGGCAGGCTCCCGACTTCAAAACTTAAAAATGTATGCCTCTGTTATACGGGCGGGCTCCTGACTTCAACAAAATGGACAAAACAAAGAAAATTTTCTGCCCTAGTTTGGAAGCTGATTAATGCTTGTTTTTCCTTTATGGAGAGTTTCTCCGAAACAACCGAACTTTTCTGCCGCTATTTCAATCAAAGAAAATTTGTCACTTTAAAATGGTGATTAGTTGATGGCATTCTTTCTGAAGGTCTTTTTGCTGCATTGTTTTGTTTTGACTGACTTCCCCGAACCAGCCCCGAACTGGCCCCGAACTGCTTGACTTTCTGACGGCCTTTCAAACCCCCTGACCTTTGACGACCCGAGTGCTCTATAACCATGCTGTTGTTTCACACCTCTGATCCCTTTATCTGACTTTTGCATTTTCCACGACATTACCCAATCATTCCACCGATGAAACTTCCGGTGATTCCCTATATTCCATCTTTTATCATGTTGTCTTCAACATGTTCTGACCACACTGTGCTTTGTGATTATGGGAATTGGTAGTGAGCTTTGAAATCCTTTTTCACTTGATTTGAACTTACATTGGAACATCTTTAGATAGATAAATCCCAAAGAAAAATGAAATGCAATGATATTACGAGTTAAGGATACGAAGAATCCAAAACCGGATGACTGCTAAAAGAGAAGGAAAGAAACTTATCTGACCGGAACAACTGGTACCAATGGTCATGACATGCATTTCGGACTAATCGGCCCAATCTATTGAACCAATCAACTTCCACTTGCCATACCTCGTTGTCTTGGAATTTCCATAACTTGATCACTTTACCCAAACCTTGACCTTGTTCATCCTGCAGTGCCTCAAAATAGTTTTCTACCAACAGACCTCTCTCATTTGTTCGCTTTTAACTCACTTTCGCCTCAAGGTGTCCGTGAGGGTTTTCACCAATAAGACTCTCTCATTTCAATTTCTCTCAGCTCTCGTCGCCTTACGGTGACCGTGAGGGTTTTCACCAATAAGACTCTCTCATTTTTATCTTTCCTGCTTGTACCAGAGTGTTGCCCCTGACATAGATTACCTTTACCTGCTTGACTTGGCATTTCTCAAATATTGATCAGAAGGTCTTTCTTTGGACCGTAACGTGGGCTTTTGGACAGTTTTAGAAAAGAAGGGTATAAAAGGCTCAAAAACAATTCAAAATGGGTTAAAATTACAACTTTCGAAATCAGATTTTTCACAACAAACACAACTTCTACCCCAGTTTCTCACTGGGGACTTTTGGATTTTTGTTTTGGTGTGACTGAACCTCAAATGGAGGCTGCCTACGTACCCTTTCGGGATCAAGTCAAACGTAGTTCACGTCATAGGAATTACGTTGTTGTTGTGATTTTTCTTTCTCTTCTCTTTCTTTTGTTTTTCTGTTCTTTTTCTTTTTACTTTTCTTTTCTTTTCTTTTCTTTCTTTCTTCTTTTTCTTTTTCTTGATTTTTCTTCTTCTTTTCTTTTCTTTTTCTTCCTTTTTTTCCTCACTTACTTATCCTCCGCACTTGCATTTCTGAATTGTGCCATTGATTCTGAAAGAAGGGTATGAAAGAAAATAAACAAAGCTCAAAGGGATAACAAATGAGCAAAGTGTTTAGATAGCAGAACAAAATGCCTTCGTCATTTCAATCTTCAAAATATGTCGAATACAAATAAATACAATTAAACAAAGAAATCATACATAGTATCTCTTGACCGCATTGAAATTGATAGCCATTTCTACATATTTTCATTCCACATCTATTAAATATAGTGCACCATTGGACAACACTCTGGTTACAACAAATGGCCCCTGCTAGTTTGTGGCAAACTTTCCTTTTGCTTCAGCCCAATGAGGTAAAATACGTCTCAGCACTAACTGTACCACTTCAAACTTCCTCGGACGCACTTTCTTGTTGTACGCTCTTGTCATTATTTGTTGGTACAATTGGCCATGACACACTGATGCAAATCTTTTCTCATCGATCAAACTCATATGTTCCATGTGGGTTTTCACCCATTCATCATCATCGATCTCAGCCTCCGCGATAATTTGAAGGGACTGGATTTCCACTTCTGCGGGTATCACTGCTTCGGTGCCATACACTAGTGAATAAGGAGTCACCCCTACTGAAGTTCGAACAGTGGTGAGGTACCCCAATAATGCAAAAGGCAGCTTTTCATTCCACTGTCTAGAACCCTCTACCATTTTTCGAAGTATTTTCTTTATATTCTTGTTGGATGCTTCAACCGCACCATTTGCCTTAGGGCGGTATGGGGTAGAATTGCGATGGGTAATCTTGAACTGCTCACATGTCTCTTTCATCAAACGACTATTTAGATTAGCTCTGTTGTCTGTAATGATCACCTTTGGTATCCCAAACCTACAGATAATGTTTGAATGCACAAAATCCACCACAGCTTTCTTGGTTACGGACTTGAACGTTTTCGCCTCTACCCACTTGGTAAAATAATCTATAGCCACTAAAATTAACCTGTGCCCATTTGACGCTGCTGGCTCAATAGGCCCAATGACATCCATGCCCCATGCAACAAAAGGCCACGCTGTGGATATCGTGTGTAATTCTGATGGTGGAGAATGAATCAAATCTCCATGCACTTGGCACTGATGACATTTGCGTACGTAACTGATGCAATCCCACTCCATAGTAAGCCATTAATACCCCGCTCGGAGAATCTTCTTTGCCAGAACGTACCCACTCATATGCGGTCTACAAACTCCGGAATGTACCTCAGTCATGATAGCTGCGGCCTGCCTAGCATCAATGCATCTTAACAGTCCGAGATATGGAGTCCGTTTGTACAACACTCCTCCACTAAAGAAAAACCTGCTTGCCAATTGTCGAATCGTTCTTTTCTGGTCACCTGTGGCCTCTACCGGATACACCTCCATCCTGATATATTCCTTGATGTCATGAAACCACGGCTCACCATCAAATTCTTCTTCAACCATATTAGAATAAGCATGCTGATCAGGGACCTGAATCTGTAAAGGGTCCACATAAGCCTTATCTGGATGATGCAACATTGACGCCAAAGTGGCCAGCGCATCGGCAACCTCATTATGAATCCTTGGAATGTGCCTGAACTCTACTGATTGAAACCGTTGACAAAGATCATGCAAACATTGTCGATACGGTATAAGCTTCAAGTCCCGTGTTTCCCATTCTCCTTGAATTTGGTGCACCAGTAGGTCCGAGTCACCTATGACCAAGACTTCCTGGACACCCATATCTACAGCTAACCTCAGGCCCAAGATGCATGCCTCATATTCGACCATGTTGTTAGTACAATAGAAATGAAGCTGAGTTGTAACAGGGTAGTGCTGCCCTGTTTTAGAAATAAGTACTGCTCCTATCCCCATGCCTTTCATGTTGGCAGCCCCATCAAAGAAAAGTTTCCATCCCGGCTTCTCAACTTGTTCCAACTCATCAATGTGCATCGCCTCTTCATCAGGGAAATAAGTCTTCAAGGGTTCATAATCCTCATCAACTGGATTCTCGGCCAAATGATCCGCTAAGGCCTATGCTTTCATTGCGGTCCGAGTCACGTAGACAATGTCAAACTCTGTAAGCAGGATTTGCCGCTTTGAAAGCCTTCTTGTGGGCATGGGCTTCTGAAAAATGTACTTCAACGGGTCCAATCAAGAGATGAGATAGGTGGTATATGATGACAAGTAATGTTTCAATTTCTGCGCTACCTATGTTAAGTCATAACACGTCCACTCGAGTTAAGTGTACTTCACCTCGTAAGATGTGAACTTCTTGCTGAGGTGATAAATCGCTTGCTCTTTCTTTCCCGTGATGTCGTGTTGCCCCAGTACACAACAAAAAGAGTTATCCAAAACTGTCAGATAAAGAATCAAGGGTCTTCCCGGCTCCGGCGGGACCAACACAGGTGGACTGTCCAAGTACTCCTTAATCTTGTCAAATGCTGCCTGACATTCGTCAGTCCACTTAACCGCAACGTCTTTCTTTAACAATTTGAAGATTGGCTCACAAGTTGTCGTGAGTTGAGCAATGAACCTACTGATATAATTCAATCTCCCCATCAAACTCATCACCTCAGTTTTGTTCCTCGGAGGTGGCAATTCCTGAATAGCCTTGATCTTTGACGGGTCTAGTTCAATGCCCCGGCGGCTGACTATAAACCCCAGCAACTTCCCAGATGGCACTCCGAAAGCGCACTTTGCAGGATTGAGCTTGAGATTTTACCTGCGAAGCCTTTGGAAGAATTTCCTCAGATCCCTGACGTGGTCAGACTGCTTTCTAGACTTTACGATCACATCATCCACATACACCTCGATTTCCTTATGTATCATATCATGGAATATTGTTGGCATCGCCCTCATATAGGTTGCCCCAGCATTTTTCAAACCAAATGGCATGACCCGATAACAGTATGTTCCCCATGGCGTGATAATTGCCGTCTCTTCTGCATCCTTCTCATCCATTAAGATCTGGTGGTACCCCGCGTAACAATCCACAAAAGAACCAATCTCATGTTTGGCGCAATTATCAATCAATATGTGGATGTTCGGCAGTGGGATGTCTTTTGGACTTGCCTTGTTAAGATCCCGATAATCAATACACACCCTGGTCTTGCCATCCTTTTTTGGCACAGGCACAACATTGGCTAACCAGGTGGGATACCGCGTGACCCGAACGACTTTCACCTCGAACTTCTTGGTGATCTCTTCTTTGATCTTTACACTTATATCCGTTTTGAACTTTCTCAGCTTCTGCTTGACAGGAGGGAGTGCTGGGTCAGTGGGCAATTTGTGAACCACTAAGTCAGTGCTTAGACCCGGCATATCATCATACGACCATGTAAAAATATCCTTGTATTCGAACAGTGCTTTGATTATCTCCTCCTTGAGTTGCGGTTCCAGATGAACACTTATTTTAGTTTCACGCACATTATCTTGGTCCCCTAGATTAACTCCTTCCATGTCATTTAGGTTAGGTTTGAGTTTTTCCTCAAAGTGGCTTAATTCCTTATTAATTTCTTCATAGGCCTCGTCATCATCATATTCCAACTCATCATCACACTCAATTTCTTGTATTATTATTTCCGAGTCAGATTGGCTTTTAAAATCAGGCCGAAGATTCCTCATGCATGTCATGTCATTGATATCAGCATAGAAAAAACTGTACAGAAAAGAAGAAAAAAATGGAAACAAAATTAGGAATGAAGAAAGAAAGACAATTGCATTTCATTGAATATAAAGATAACAGGGCTTTAACACATCCAATTGGATGGAACATAATATCTGAATTACAAACCCTGGAATAATCCAGACAATCAAAACCCACTACCAAGACTCCCTCTGAGTAGGAAGAGGAGTAGCTTCCCAGTTGTTGACTTTTGCACGTGGTCCGACGAACTGCACATTTGCGTTGCTTGAACCTTCCCTTGCTTCAACCATGTTAACCTCGGCGAACAACCTTTCGAATCCCTTGTCCAAGTCTCCATCAGTACCAATCAATGACCCGAAAACTTTTGACAATAGTTGCTTTCTGATACCCGGCCTGACGAATGATCTGGACAGGTGTGGGATTGGCTTGGGAAGGACCCATGCCCTCTTCTTCATTTTGTGGGCCCGCCTTACATCCGCAGATGTGGGCTTGAACCCTAAACCAAAAGTATCCAAGTTCTTGGGAAGAGAAACTGGCTACACAATGCCATGAAGAGCAGCACCCAAACCTTTGCCCGGTATGAACCCGTTCTTCAACATTTCCGAAGCCATCATGACGAAAGCAGTAGCTACCTTTGGACCAGGAATACACTCCATTTCCGGGATCTTTTCCACTGAGACCGTGCCAAAGACTTGGTAGACCCATGGCCCCTTGTCGTCGTCAACTTCTATGAAATGCACAATGGCATCACTTAAAGCGCACATATTGTCTTAACCATGCACTACAATCTCCTGTCTGTCTCATTCGAACTTGACCATCTGATGCAAGGTAGATGGCACTGCTTTTGCTGCATGAATCCAAGGTTGACCTAACAAGAGATTGTAAGAAACAACCACATCGAGCACCTGGAACTCCATAGTAAATTCAACCGGTCCTATCGTCAGTTCTAACACTATATCCCCTACTGTGTCCTTTCCTCCTCCATGAAATCCTCGCACGCAAATGCTATTCTTGTGGATTCTCTCACTATCCACTTTTAGCTTGTCCAGGGTGGAGAGAGGGCAGATGTTTGCGCTGGACCCATTGTCAATCAGCACCCAGGTGACCACAGAGTCTTCGTATTTCACCGTGAGGTAGAGTGCTCTATTATGCTCAGTGCCTTCCAATGACAGCTCATCATCAGAGAATGTAACCCTATTGACCTCGAAAATCTTGTTTGCTATTTTCTCCAGATGGTTCATAGAGATCTTATCCGGAACATGGGCTTCATTCAGAATTTTCATCAATGCCCGGCGATGCTCGTCTGAATGGATCAATAATGATAGCAATGAGATCTGTGCTAGGGTCTTCCTCAACTATTCTACAATGGAGTAATCTTGTGCCTTCATCTTCTTCAAGAATTCTTCCGCCTCTTCTTCAGTCACGGCTTTCTTTACGGGCGCTGGATTATCTTTGGCAATTTTAGCTTTAAATTCCTCAGGGGCGAAACATCTTGCTGAATGAGTCAGCCCATGAGTTTCACAAACTTCTTCTTTAACTTCCTTTCCCTTATACATTATTGTCACCCGACCGTAATTCCATGGAACGACCTTCTTATTGATTATTGGTAACTGAATCACTGGCTTGATAATAACCGGCTCCATACGAGCACCTTTTACGATCACAACAGGCTTGGCAACTGCTCCCGGCACCACCACTTTAGCTGGTTCTTGCTTTACTGCAACACTGCTCAAAGGCTCATTTTCCACCACAACCGGTTCTCGTTTAACTGCAACATTGCTTGAAAACTCTTTCAGTATCACCATAACTGGTTCACTAACTATTTCCTCCACCATGATCAATGTCCTTCCACTAGTTGATTTCTCATTTGGCCTGTCCTCAGTATCCCTGATCATCATTATGGTTTACGAAGGCTTCTTTTGTTCTCCCTTTTGTACTAACTCAATCATATGGGTCTCGTGGTGAGCCGACAACAAATTCTGGTTAATATTTGGTACATCTGGGGCCTGAACCTCGATCCGGTGAGTGTCAATGAGCTCCTGCACCACTGTCTTTAGCTTCCAACACTTCTCTGTATCATGTCCGGGGCCCCCCGAATAGTATTCACAACTTACTGAGTGGTCCAGATTTCTAGGAAGGGGGTTTAGCATTTTGGGCTCAATTGGATTCAACAGACATAACTGCCTCAATTTGTGAAAAAGAGTGGTATATGATTCTCTCAATGGAGTGAAAGTCTTTTGCTTCTGTAATCCTCATTTTTGAAGGCTGGGTTTGGTCGGTGACCTACTCCGCGGGGGTTTCTGTAGGCTCTTGGGGGTGGATATGTGTGTTGTGGAGCTGGGTATGAGTTTTGGGGAGCCGGTGCACGCCATTGCGCATGAGCCGGAGGCTGGGTATAAGTTTGAGCATGGTGGACGGAAAAATGTGGATCTGGCAGTGAGTAATAGTGTTGTGGGGGGATATATGGAGTGTATGAGCAATTTTTATGGTGGGGTCAGGTTTGGTTGTAGTAGGGTGAAGGGCCTCTAGATCTGGACCAAGCTCCTGACTCAACGGTTGCAACCTCTTCCTTCTTCTTTTTCCCGAGCACACCCCTAGTGCCGCTTTGGATGGCTTGAGTGGTTGCTTTGATCGCTGAATAGCTCATGATTTTATTGGATTTAAGCCCTTCCTTGACCATGCCTCCCATCTTTACAGCTTTATTAAAAGATTTGCCAGTTGCCGTCACCAAGTGACCAAAGTAAGTCGGCTCTAAAGCCTGCAAGAAGTAATCAACCATCTCGCTTTCTTTCATTGGAGGGTCAACCCTCACGGCCTCTTCCCTCCAGTAGAACCCATATTCTCTGAAGCTCTCCCCTGGCTTCTTCTCGAGTTTTATCAGTGACAGGCGATCTGGAAAAATTTCTAGATTGTACTGAAAATGGCAGGCGAACACTTGTGCCAAGTCATCCCAGGTATACCACCTACCATGGTCCCGTCGTGTATACCACTCCAAAGAAGACCTGCTCAGACTCTGGCTGAAGTATGCCATCAGTAACTCGTCTTTTCCACCCGCCCCTCTCATTTTGCTGCAGAATCCCCTCAGGTGGGCTACTGGGTCACCATGCCCGTCATACAGATCAAACTTAGGCATTTTGAACCCTGCTGGTAACTGAACATCCGGGAACAGACACAAATCCTTATAGGCCACACTGACTTGGCCACCCAATCCTTGCATGTTCCTGAAGGATTGCTCCGGGCTTTTGACTTTTCGAAACATCGCTTCCTGCTCCGTGCTCTTAAGTGGCTTTTCAGTTTCCACCGGGAGCTCAAAGTGAGGGGTGTAGGAATATGGATCAGGAACTTTAAAGGTAGGCTTAGGAGGATAGTACTGGCTGTCGTGAGCCTGAAACAATGGTTCACTAGAAGATCTTTGCAGTGTGGTAGGTGGAGGTGCCACAAAGACAGGGGTGATTGGTGGAGGAGGGTTTTGTTTGGGTGGTGGAGCTTGGGGAGGGCAAGAGGTAGTGCCATATCTTTGTTGGTAGAAAGGGAAAGCTGGAGATGAATTCACAGTAGGAGGCTCCTAAGACTGAGCCAAAGGTGGGATATAGGCTGGATTGGCGGGATAAACTGGCGACGGCTGCCCCTTAGCCCAGCCCTGATACATTTCGGCCATTTTCTGCTTCAACTTACGTATATCCTCTTTCATTGCGTTAACATCTACCACCTCCACCTCTTTTGATGGGTCCATAATACTGGAATCTGATTCCTGGCCTGTCATGTTCAGTTTGTCTTTTGACCGGGTGTTGTAGGAATGGGTTGCCAGAATGCCAATCAACAAACCACCTGCCTGGACTCAATATAAACAACAACTTGGTTAGTGGTTAGGGCATTAACAGATTTGATAACCGCACGTTTGGGGAATGAATGCACCTAGGCAGCTAACAGATGCTATTATGCATTTGCTCGACTGCTTGCGTCATCCTGGCTTTCCTTATTCCCAATTGCAACTTTGTTTGGTTTTTGTTTCCTTTCTTCTTTTCTTTCATCTCACTCTTGCCTTCATTTCCTCTTTGTTCATATTTTCTCATTTCTTATTTCTTTTTGTTTTTCTTTTTTCCTCTTTTGTTTTCTTTCCTCTCTTGTTTTTCACCTCTTTCCTTTCACTCCCTTTCTTGTTTTTCCTTTTTTTTCTTTTCATTTAGTTACGGTCAAATCCTATGGAGATTGCCTACGTATCATAACCCCGCATGAATCAGACCAAGCATAGTTTGTGAAAATAGAAGCAAAATGTTTTTGGGATTTTCAATTTATTGATAGCAAAAATTTCGATTACAAAGACTCAAAACTGACAGATTAAAACAACTAACAGAGTCTAATGAAGACAAGAACTGCAGACTCCACCATCCCTATTCTATTTCAAACGAAAATACAGACTGACTCTTAATGAAAAGAAAATACAAACTTAGACAACTGACAGACTCTAGTAGAAAAGGAAATACAGACTCAAATGAAAATCATGAATACATTAAAGCTCCTGGTGCCTGCGGGACATCGTTCGGTCTTGTCGCGTGCCTATATGCAAGTTCCCTTTGAAGTCTGTCCAGGTCACTCATTATCTGCTTCACAAATATCATCACCGATGCAAAGAAGGTGATGAGAGTCATGTTCTCGCACACTTCGCATTTCCTAGTAATGTAGTGAGCAACAGTTAAGATTCTCTCTCTGATTCCGCCCTTTTCCTGAAGCAACCGCCCTATCTGTAAGGCCCTGGCCTCCATAGTCTGCTCGGCTACCTGGTTTTGTTCCTGGAGTTGTTGCAAGTCCATTTCTAATTGTGCCAACGCCATGTAGCAGTGCTCTCTTTCAACCTTGAATTCTTTCGCCTGTTTGATCATGTTGTTCTCTGTGGCAATGACCATTTTCTTTATTCCCGTGAACTCATTATCGTATTCTTCTTTCAACTGCTTAACCATGCGGGCACGTTCTTCTGCATTTTTTGCCAATTGTTTTCGAACTCCGGCTAATTCCTTTTCTGCTTTATTGAGGTCAAAACTGTAGTCATTCACTTTTTGCCTTAGATTTTCTATAAGCTTTGCATCCTTGGCACTCCTAACAGGATGTTTGGCCGCTATCTTCATCTTTTGGATTTGGGCTCGTAAGGCTTCATTCTCTTTGGCCAATTTCTTTTTCTCACTCTTATCGGCTACGACTTGCACACTGTTTTCAAACTGAAGGTCTCGGACTTGATTTTCCAATTCTCCTATTTTAGCTCTGTATTTATTTTCTTTAGCTAACTAGGCCCATTGCTCTTGCGATGATTTGGCAAAATCCTGGAGGTGAGTTCTTTTGGCCGGCCTCCCAAATGTAACTTCCCTTCTATACCAGACATGATACTTCTCCTTTAGATCGATCTCGTACATAGGTATTCGCCGCCAAGTATTGACATTCACTCCAGACATGGCGAACCCTTGCTTCAGGAAACTGGCCATCAGGACCAATCTCAACCACTTAGATACTAAGATCGCCGTCTTTTGGCACTATTTGGCATCTCCCGAGTTGACTTAAAACCCGATACGGAGCATAAGGCTGAATGCTCTTAATACCCATCAAGAGGAAGTGTGGCCCTGCTGTTGGCATATATATGATTTCATCAACAGGCAACCATCCAAACGTCCACTCTATTTGACTGGCGGTGAGGGATCGAAGGTATGATGTCTATTCCGTGACTCCTTCAGGCAAGTTGACCCCCTTAATCCTCGTATAAAACTCCTCTATACAGGTTTTCTCTGTAGAGCCATAACTTAGGAACCGAGGACGATGGCACAGGTGTTCGGTCATCCACATTTGCAACAATATATTGCACCCCTCAAAGAAGTCTCATATGGCTTTCCAGGCTGTAAGAGCGCGGAAGATGTCGGCTAATATCATGGGCGCAAGAATGCTTTTGGCTTGAGTGAGTAGAGTGCTGACGACCCAAGCCATCTTTATGTCAATATTTCCATCTTTCCTCGGGAATATCAAAAGCCCCAAAAAGACTACCATAAAAGCAAAACGTCTATGTTCTTCCCATTTTTAGCGGTTTCCTTTGCTACATATCTTGTTTTCCGGGTTGTTGAACCCTCATATGTGGCCATATCTGTGGTATATGAAGTGTGGAGTACAAAATCCATTCGCCAAATCTATGTTGTGGACCGTCCTGCTTATCTTCAGTGATCCTAAGAATCTGTGCACAACAACGGTTCTCGGGGCAACCAAGTACTTATGTCTTAAAGGAACCTCAGCATTTCCGATGTATCCAGCTATTTCTTCTAAAGTCGGGGTGAGTTCGAAGTCTGAAAAATGGAACATGTTGTGTGCTGGGTCCCAACATGTGACCAATGCTCTGATGATATCTCCCCGAGGCACAATCTCCAACAAACCGGTAAGCCCTTTCAAATATTTTTTGACTTCATCTTTCCCTTGTCCTCCTAGATCGTTCCATTACAGACGCAACTCCAAAGCGATTTTATGCATGATTGAGAAAGGTTCATTTTGAATCGTGCTCATCCTGCACATTTATTAAGGTGATTTAATCACTTATTTTGTCCTAAAAGGGAAAAATGTCACTATTTGTTTCAAATTTCTAATTTAAAACAAACAGTCAGTTTTGCAGATGCGGCCTTTCAGCACTTCGGGAAGAAGATTTTAAGGTTGTGCCCGCTAATCGTTAAAAATGACCCAAGGTGGCTGTTCTGACAAAAACAGCCTTCCGGCGCCCTTTTAGGGACATTCGGCTTGTTTTAGACAAGAATGGCCTCACATGACTTATTCATGACAAAATTGAAATTTTTGTTGCTTTTGGCTACTTTTGCAAAAGAGAAGTTGGACCCGATGGGGGTTGCCTACGTATCCCACACCCTGTGGAAATCAAACTGGTGTAGTTCGGACAAATAAAACTAACTATTTTTTGACAACAAGACTCTTTTTCGTTGGCAGATACACTATTTCTGAAAACAAGACTCTTTTTTTTAAATATTTTTCAGTGATACCTAAAACAAACTATTTTTAAAATAAACTCTTTCTGTTTTTATTTTCCATTGGCAAATAAAACTAACTATTAAAATAAAAACACTTTTCTTTTTTTCCTTTCATTTTTCTCAAAAATTCGGCAGAGTTTCGGCACTTCTTGGACATTGGTTTTTCTAAAATAGGGTATTAACTCTCCATACTGCTATTTCTCTTTTGTTTTCAAATTTTCCAGATATTCAAAGCCGGTCAGCATGCGAATCCGAGACAAATAAATGTATACGCAACACGTAAGATGCATCCGGATGGTCTTTTTTTATTTTAGGTTACCTATCCTAGACGGACCCAACCCCTGTGTTGAGTCCCCTAAGTCATATGCACGTGATGCAAATAAGTGTTCCTACTAGGGATCCGGCATGAAGTTGAGTTATTCTAGGTTCAAAATCTGGGTATATGTTCTAGACTGTGTACCCAAGCGGACAACTCGAGTCGAGGAGGGGGCTACATATCGGGAACCAAAAGGCCATCCGACTTAGTAACTTGTCCGGCCTCTTTCTTATTTTAAGGTATGATACTAACAGAATAGGGAGTCTCAACTAGTAAGCACATCCCCAGAGATGAGAAGAGAAAGGTTTCGTCATAGTTTATATACAATTCAGATAATATTAAAGCGGTAAAGCATTTAGAACATGTAGCATGAAACATGTAGGGAAAATCCGATAAAGCCAAGTATAACAATTATTCTAAGCTCTAATTCTGAACCCTGAACCGAAGTTCTGGGTTCTTGTCCCCAGCAGAGTCGCCAGAGCTGTCACACCTCCTTTTTCACTACACCCGCAAGGGCATAAAGGAGTTTTTCCAATTAAAGGACAATCGAAACGGGTTCGTTTATTAAGAGATTTAGAGTCGCCACTTGGGAGATTTATGGTGTCCCAAGTCACCGGTTAAATCACGAATCGAGGCAATTATTGATTCTGTTTAACAGTTCGCGAACCAGAAATCCGAGTAAGGAATTTTGTTAACCCGGGAGAAGGTGTTAGGCATTCCCGGGTTCTGTGGTTCTAGCACGGTCACTCAACTATTATATCTGGCTTAGTTATCTGATTTTAAAACATGTTTTAACCTATGTGCTTTTCGACTTTAAACCACTTTTATTATTATTTTTAAGAAGAATTGCAACGTCGTTAAAACACGTCTCGAACCACGTCACATAAATGCGCCCGTGGTTTTTGACACATTTCAACTTCGCCGGGATTTGGATTTGGGTCATATAAATATACACCCGAGTTTAGGAGGGTAATATTATTAAATGACGGGCCTAAAGTAACTAGCGTATGATTAACTTTGCGGGAAGTCATGGAATTCACTAAATGGCACGTCCCGAGGTCTAAATATTTAATGTGAACATTTAAAGAGGGCCACGCGATTTGTGATTTTATTTGGCGCGGCGTACCTCATTTATTTTAAAGCCAACCTAAAGGACTACGATTTTTCTATCGTGTATTGTCTCTAATAAACCTAATTAATTAGTTAACAAATCAATTATTATTAGTATTGAAAGAGGCTCAAGCCTCAGGTCCACAATTTTAACAAGTAAAGTGGGATTTTTGGTATGTTGGGGCCTCAGAGCAGTCCAAGGTCACGAGATATTATTTCAGCTTGCTTAAGCAGACTGTTCAGGGCTTTGGGTGCCAAATGAACCCAATACAAGGGTAAAACAAACTAGGATCTGGGCCAAATCTGCACAAGCCCTCAGCCTAGCGAAATTAAATGGCTTGAGGCGGGCCTGTGTATACTCAAAGCAGTGGGTGCATAGAAGGGCCGGACTCAGCCCAATAGACTGACGGACCACGCAATGGGAATCTAAATTCAATAGTCAATGATGCTAAATGAGAATAGATTGCATGTAGTTAAGCTTAACGAATCACACATATTCAACTTCTTCAAACGACCTTTAATATTTAAAACACAAATAAGATCATGACTAATTTCTGATTTCAAGCTAAACCCCTACTTTTAAGTTTCTGATTTCGAATTAGCTCATAGTAACACAAACTCAGAATTTTACACTAATTCAAGCTAACACGACTAAATACCAAACTCATATGATCATAAGAAGAAATCAAATTAGTTTAACAGTCCACAGTCCAAATAGTTTTAATTGTACAAGTGATATGAAATTTGAATAAACATAATTGCCCTACACTTTTTGACCTAAAGCAAAACTTGAGAGGTCAAAAATCAACTCAAACAGCATCTCATTTCATGTCCACAAGCTCGAAGGTTACAAGATATGTACCTGGATGTTTGAAAAATAAGAAAGGAAGTATCAGCAGCAGTAAACAGCATATAACAGCAGCCGGAGTTCAAGCCGCAACAACAAGACCAGTTTCAACCAGAAATGAACTCAAACAGGGACCAAAATGAATTGTAGAAGAGCAACAACAATAAACAACCAAAATAACTTGAATAAACCCAAACAAATTCAGAAATCAACCAGTACAATCTCTAAAACTTCATCAACTAGTACACAAACTCTTCAAATCACTTTCATCTAAGCTAGGACTCGAATTAACAGGTGAACTTGCAATTGCTCTAAGGAATATCAATAGAACAGTAATTTTTCTGGAGTTTTCTATTGTTTTTTTTTTGGTTTTTTGATTTTTGAAGAACTAGATCTAGAGTTTTGGATTTGAAATTCAAATCTTCAGCTTGTGAAGTCTTGTGGAAATCTGGGGGGAATTTTCAGATTGTGAAAACTTGTGGAAATTTGGGGAGAATTTTTCAGATGCTAAAGCTTGTGAGAGAAGGCATGAGGACTGCCTTTTATAGGCAGGAAAGGGGAGGAAACTTCTGGAATTTGTTCACTCATTTTCCCCCTTTTTATTTTCAGATTTTGTTCATTAGTCCTAAAGTTTTGACTTGTTGCCTAAGTTACCTACTAAGCTTCTGAAATTTCAATTCAAAACCCCATCTAGAAGACTCTAGAGATTTCTATTTTACCCTTTAGTCCCTCTTTTATTTTTCAGTGTTTTAACCAATTAGTCCCTTATTTAATGATTTGTTACTCAAGTTAAACCATTATCTTTCTGAAAATCTGTTTTGAGTCCCATCTAGAATGTTCTAGTGATTTCTATTCGGTTATTTGCAGTATTCTCTTCTATTGAGTTACCTGTACTACCCTTTTACTTAACTGAATCTATTATCCTATACTAAAATAAACCAAATCCCCCTTGAACTTGGTCAAATGACCATGATTAACCAACCAAGAAGCTGGGCAATTTCAGCTACAACCAAACATTACTAACTAAACAAGAACACCTAATAATTCTAGTTAGCACTAATTAACCAGATTGAAATAAGCTATAACAAAAATGAAATTACTCTAATTAACCCTAAAGCCTTAAGGCTAATCTAAAACTGAAGTGAAATAAATGCCAATGAAATCAAACAACAAAATTAAAGAAGCATATTATGCTTTCAGTCATTGAATCAGTAGAACGTTCAAAATCACATCAAATAAGATCATTAAAACACACATAACGAAATTAATAGGGCAAAATCAAATTAGAACCCTAAATTACTCCAAAAGAAAAGACACACTCAGTATGAATTGACCAAAGATAAGCGGAAAACTATGCATTAAAAAGCAAAATCTACAGACAAAGAAGGCAAATGGCTTTAAGAACAACTCACTGATTAACTTAAAACTCTGCTTGATGAACATTGCTGATCACCCCTAATTTGAAGAACACAGACTTGAGTCATTGAAGCTCAAACTTGGATCCGAAGTTTGAGAAATTCTGGACGCTTTTGACGGAAACCAATGCCATATTAGGCATGAAGGAGGCATGAGGATTATTGGGTGTTGTTTTGAAGTGATTTGGAGGTATTAGGGTTTAGGCCAGGATTTTGATTTGAGATTCGAAAAGACTGGTGATGATTCGAAGGAAACTAAAGGTATAATTGGAAAAAGGGGAACGAAGAGAGGCTGTGGTATTATTTTGGAGTTGTTTGGACATGGCGTCACCGTGTGCGGCGGAGACGGCGCTAGGCTTTGAATTGTTCGAAGCGTTACGGTGAGATTTGAAAGAAAACAACTCCATATACGGACTGAGGAAACGAAGGGGGAGGTGTGGTGTGAATTTGGGCGAGTTTGGAGAATCGCCGCTGGCGGAGGTGATTTTCGGTCGGCGGCTTATAGCGGAGGACGACGGAGAGGTGAAGGGGTTCTTTAGGGTTCTGGGGAGACGAAAGGAAATGGGGGGGGGGGTAGGCGTTAGGACATTGATATATTAAATGAAATTCAGTTCCTGACCGTAGGATCAAAGATCATCGACAACCAGGATCAAATGCCCTTGAAACGACGTCGTTTCGTTTAAACGGGGAGTGGACCGGACTAGGGGTTAACGTTGGGCTGGGTTTGTGACTTTTGGGACGGGATTGCAAACAACATAAACCAGGCTATTTCCCCCTTTTCCCTTTTTATTTATTTTCCTTTTCTTTTCTTTTTCAATTTCAAAACAAATTAATTCCCTCTTTTCTTTTCCTTTTCAAAAATTAATAAAAATCGAAATTAATTCCTAAAATTCAACTAATCTTGAAACTAATTAAACACATATGATGATTATCACAAAAAAAATTTAATAGAAACACCATTCAAGATTAAGATCAAAATTAAAAATGCAACTTAAACAAATATTTTTGATTTTCCATTTTATGAAACAATTACTTTCTTAATTAATCCTAAGATGTAGAATTAAAACCCTAAGGGCACAGGTCGAATACATTTTTTTTGTATTTTTATGAATTAAAATGTGTAAACAAAATACCAACAATTAACATCAAATGCCACAAAAATTCATGCAATTGCAAATAATGAAAGGAAATTATTTTGTTTGTATCTTTGAGAGTAATTCATAGAGGGCAAAGATCACGTGCTCACACACTTTAAGCATATTATTAGAATACTTGTAGTTGTTACAAGTTATTTTCTAGTTTGGGTTTGTGTTAGCATTTTTCGGAGTTTGTCGTAGGTATTGTGGCTGTGGTCAGGGATGGTAGAGTAAGGTCATGTCCTCGAGGGGTTCCAGGGTGAGAATGGGGGTGGGGAGGGGGTCAATGGATGGGACAAGAGCAAGGAGGGTAAGGGGATAGAAGGAGCTTGTAGATTGAGGATCGAGTCGTGGAACATAGGCACGCTGACGGGTAAGTCTATTGAGTTGGCAAAGATTCTCCAGAAGAGAAAGGTCAATATAGCGTGTGTCTAGAAGACTAGGTGGGCAGGGTCGAAGGCGAGGAATGCGGACGGGTATAAGTTGTGGTACTCTGGAGTCGTGAGGGGTAGGAGTGGAGTGAGTATCTTGGTAGATAGGGATCTTAGAGAATCTGTGGTTGAGGTTAGGCGAGTGAATGATAGGCTAATGTTTATTAAGTTGGTGATTGGTGAGTGCACCCTCACTGTAGTTAGCGCGTATGTGCCGCAAGCGGGCTTGGATGAGGAGGTTAAGAGACGCTTTTGGGAGGGTTTGGATGAGATTGTGCGTAGTATTCCACCTACTGAAAGGTTATTTATTGGAGGGGATTTTAATGGCCATATTGGGTCGGCTGCTGGTAGTTATGGCGAGGTGCATGGTGGCTTTGGCCTTGGGGATATGAACAGAGGAGGTACTTCGTAGTTAGAATTTGCTAAAGCTTTCGAGTTGGTGATTGCGAACTCGACTTTTTCGAAGAGGGAGGAGCTTCTGGTTACTTTCCTAAGTTCGGCGGTGAAGACTCAGATTGATTACCTTCTCCTCAGAAGGGGTGATAGAGGGTTGTGCAAGGATTGCAAGGTTATCCCGGGAGAGACCCTCGCGACTCAGCATAGGCTCTTAGTGATGGACATGTGCATTAGGATGAAGAGGAAGAAGAGGCATGCTCGTGGATGATCAAGGATTAGATGGAGAACTTTAACCAAGGATAAAGCCCACGACTTGGAGGGGTGGTTATCCGCTATGGGAGCTTGGAAGAGTAGTGGAGACGCGAGCATTATGTGGTCAACGATGGCGAACTGTGTGAGGAAGGCAGCGAGGGAGGTGCTAGGTATATCAAATGGTTTATCTGGAAGGCACCAAGGCGACTGGTGGTAGAACGACATAGTCCAAGGTAAAGTGGAGGCGAAGAAGGTAGCGTACACGAAGTTGGCAGGGAGCACAAGCAAGGAAGAGAGGAGAGCGAATAGAGAGAGGTACAAAGTGGCTAGGAAGGAGGCAAAGTTGGCAGTCACGGAGGCTAAGAATGCAGTGTTTAGCCGTCTATACGAGGAATTGGGGGAGAAAGGCGGGGACAGGAAGATGTTTTGGCTAGCTAAAGCGAGGGAGAGGAAGGTCCGGAATCTGGACCAAGTAAGGTGCATCAAAGATGAGGATGGTCGAATATTGATGGGGGAGTCCCAGATTAAGTAGAGATGGCAGACGTACTTCTACGGTCTTCTAAACGAGGAGGGGGACCATGATATAGCGCTAGGGGACTTGGGGCATTCAGAGAGTTTTCGAGATTTTAGGTATTGCAGGCGCATTAAGGTGGAGGAGGTCATAGGGTTTTCCGTAAGATGAGTAGGGGTAGAGCAACCAGTCCAGATGAAATTCCGGTTGAGTTTTGGAAGTGTGTGGGTAGGGCAGGATTGGAGTGGCTGACTGGGTTGTTCAATGTAATTTTTAGGACGAAGAGGATGCCGGATGAGTGGAGGTCGAGTACAGTCGTACCGCTGTACAAGAACAAAGGCAATATCCAGTGTTGTAACAATTATAGGGGTATTAAGTTACTTAGCCATACCATGAAAGTCTGGGAGAGGGAGGTGGAGGTGAGGGTGAGGAAGACGACGTCTATTTCCGAGAATCAGTTTGGGTTCATGCCGGGTCGCTCCACTACGGAAGCTATCCATCTTATTAGGAGGTTGGTGGAACAGTACAGGGATAAGAAGAAGGATCTGCACATGGTGTTTATTGACTTGCAGAAAGCGCACGGCAAGGTTCCTAGAGAGGTGCTCTGGAGATGTCTTGAGGCGAAGGGCGTGCCGATAGCCTACATAAGAGCGATCAAGGACATGTATGATGGAGCTAAGACTAATGTTAGGACTGTGAGAGGCGACACGGAGGAATTTACGGTTGTTATGGGATTACACCAAGGCTCTGCGCTTAGCCCGTTCTTATTCGCCTTGGTGATGGATGCGTTGACAAAGTATATTCAAGGGAATGTGCCATGGTGTATGTTATTTGCTGATGACATAGTTCTAATTGATGAGACGTGGGCTGGTGTTAACAAGAGATTGGAGGTTTGGAGACAGACCCTCGAGTCTAAGGGTTTCAAATTAAGCAGGTCTAAGACAAAGTACCTGGAGTGCAAGTTTAGCGCTGAGTCGAGGGAAGTAGGTAGGGACGTGAGACTTGGACCACAGGTCATCCCGAAGAGAGATAGCTTCAAGTACCTTGGGTCGAAGATTCAAGGGGACAGAGAGATCGACGAGGACGTCACTCACCGTATAGGGGCGGGCTGGATGAAAT
Organism: Nicotiana glauca; assembly: GCA_026770625.1. Lineage (NCBI taxonomy): Eukaryota > Viridiplantae > Streptophyta > Magnoliopsida > Solanales > Solanaceae > Nicotiana > Nicotiana glauca. The sequence goes on along the minus strand of MU702895.1, from coordinate 107,254 downwards.
GGAGTCTTGCATCTGGAGTTTTGTGTGACAAGAAAGTGCCACTGTCACTCAAAGGTAAATTTTATAAAGTTGTGGTTAGACCGGCCATGTTGTATGGGGCAGAGTGTTGGCCGGTTAAGAACTCCCATATCCAGAGGATGAAGGTAGTAGAAATAAGGATGCTGAGGTGGATGTGCGGGCACACTAGGATAGACAAGATTAGGAATGAAGATATTCGGAAGAAGGTGGGTGTGGCCCCTGTGGATGACAAGATGCGAGAAGCAAGGCTCAGATGGTTCGGGCACGTGCAGAGGAGAAGCCTTGATACGCCGGTAAAGAGGTGTGAACGATTGGTCGTGGTGGGTACGAGAAGAGGTAGAGGGAGACCTAAGAGGTATTGGGGAGAGGTGATCAGGCAGGACATGGTACGACTGTAGATTTACGAGGACATGGCTCTTGATAGGAAGGTCTGGAGGTCAAGCATTAGGTTCGTAGGTTAGGGGGTAGTAGAACTTTCCTTTCTTCATACCGAGGGTGAGGCGGTGTTAGATTAGGGTTGAACTTAGATGGCTTGCAGTTTATGCTGAATACACTCGATACTTGCTGTTTATCTTAACCCCGAGCCTTAGATACTGGTTACTGTAATTGCATGTCTTTCATCTTTTGGTTGTTATGCTTCTGTTACTATTACGGTTTCTACTGGAGTTACTAATGAGTTGTCTTTTCTTGTTTTCTTGGTTTTTATTTATTTATTTATTTTATTTCCGTTTTTCTGAGCCGAGGGTCTATCGAAAATAGCCTCTCTGCCCCATCGGGTAGGGGTAAGGTCTGCGTACACATTACCCTCCCAGACCCCTCTTGGTGGAATTTTACTGGGCAGTTGTTGTTGTTGTTGTTGTTTATAATTTTAAAAATATTAAATAATTATAAATTAGTAAGTAATATCCTATAGATTTATTGATATTTTGTGATCTTTCAAATAAATAATATCTTAACTTACAATAATTGAAAAAAAAAATATTTAATAATGAATTTAAAATTTTTACCAACTCATATGAGTAAAATATAAAATTTATAATTTTTTGTATTTTTTAAATAATAAAAAGAAAAAAATGAGTTTGAATTAACAATCAATTTATGATAATGAATAGAAAACAAAGCTAGTAATATAGGAAATTGTGTTTAACAATAAATAAACCCAAAAAAAAAAAAGAAAAAAAGGAAGCAAAATATAAGAAATTGTAAAATTATATAGAAGCTCACCATAAGCAACATGTTACAGGGGTTAAAAACGAGAATAAGAGAAGTAAAAAAATATTATAGTACTTAATATATTTAAAAAAGGAAAATACAAAATTAGAAAAGTTACACAGACTAATACCACCAATTTTTACCTTCCCCTTGAGAATTGAAGAGTGTAATTATAATCTCTTAAATTACACTTAATTCCATGTTGACTAAATAATTACTTGGCCAGACAAACATGCCAAACTATATAATTATATCCAATTACATCCAAATGCAATTTCAAAGTGACTTTCCAAACAGGTTCTTAATTTTTAATTTTTTTTTTTGAACTCCCTTACCGAAATCCTGCGTGCTCGTGAGGTCTCTTTCCCTTAGGAAACTTCTCCTTGGTTATTCATTTTGGGGATCATGCCGGGTTGGTAATCTCGTGTCTTAAGTCTTGTGGCCAGGAACTGTCAAAAGAGTGTTCCAGACGCATCTTCATTCTAACATATAGACAAAACTTGGAGAGTTGCCCACTTTTAGTTTCATTTCACATGGTTCTTATGTACAAACTTAACTCCTCAACTACACGACTTGAAGATCCGTAGAAGTTAAGCATACTGGGGCTTTCTTCTTCTTCTTTTTTTTTTTTTGGTAACTGCTATACCGTTAATTATTTTTCATCCGATGTCGGTTATTTATATTGAGGCCTCGACTAATTTGAATTTGCGTTGTGTAAGATTTATTAATCAAGGAGAAGGCTCCCTACCAATATTTTATTTTCTTTCCAGAGCTCGCTGACCTCTGGTTAAAGACAACACCGGTTAAAGGGTAAAGCAACCCAAACAATGACTTTAGGCCCCCTAAATATTACTTGTAGAAAATAAGACTCTAATCAATATACTTAATAAGACAACGAGACTTCATTTTTCTTAATGCCTATATTTCTTATAGAATAAAGTATTACTATAATAATTGCATCCGGGGAAAGAAATTTTTCCAAATTAAAATAGACAAAATCTTGTATAGGATCAACAATGTCTCACGAGGAGCTAAATGGAGCAGATTAGTAATATTATTAGAATAACTCGATTATAAAAAAATTATTAATAATTTTGCATCTAAAAAAGTTAGGAAAATACACTTCAATCAAATAAAAAATTAAGACCTCTCGTCAAAATTTTGCTTTAGGCCCACCAATACTATTGAACTGCCCCTGGATAAAGGTTAAGGGTGAGGGATCATATCCATGATACCAGAACCATTGCAATACAATTTAAAAGCTTCTTATAATTATTATTTTGAACTTTTTTGGGGGTAAAGACAGCCACAGATGAGAATTAAATCTTACACCTGTAGCACGTAAAGTAGTTCTACGACTGGACAATAATGTCAATAGGATGATCTGGACTTTAAAATTAGGGAAGTGCGATACTTTTCTTTTTCTGTTTGCTTGATTGTGGATGAGACGACTTAGATTCTTCTAGTTTATGTTCAAAGGAAAACAAACTGATTTATATTTGTTGAGGATAGGTGGGGACATTTCGAGCAAACATTTTCCTTATATATATCTCTAGTTGTTTTTGTTAGTTTGGCTATATGTCAATTGTCAACCACAAAAAAGTTGGAGGAACACTCCAGACTTCAAGTACCATCACGAATAAAGACAGAATTGAAAAGGGTCAAAACTGCCTCTAGACTATTTGTTTAAGTTTAAAAATATTTTCCGTCTACCTATTTTGTAAAAATTACACTCGCCGTTAAATATTTGGCCCATTCATGCTCCTAACATCAAATTTTCGACTCACTCATATCCTAAAAACTAACAACCCTATTTTGATTAAGAAATTTTTTTATTATTTATTATGTGTTAATTTCCTATTGGCTTAAATTAAAATATCACCCCATATCCACTTATTAGCCTACTCCGTCTTAGGTTTTCACCCTTCAATGCCCACGGATCTCCCTCTCCATCGCAGATTTTTCGGCCTAAATTTAATTTTTAAATTAACATTTTTTATTAAATCAATTTTCTGAGTAAAATCATGTACTCTTTGAAATTAGTGATTCATTGTAAGATTTTATGGTTTAATAAGTTATTTTTCTGTCAATAGTAATGATCATTGAGTATTTGCAATATTTTTTGTTGTATATTTCATGACAACTCTGCATCCAATTTTGATTATACCAATGATTTATTTGGTCTCTGCTCGGACCTCGACCTTTTTCTTCTTCATTGGCTCACCATAGTCTGAACATCCGACTATGTCCATAAATTAAGCTATTGTACGAGGATGCTCTTCAGGTTATATCAACACCGCCAATTTTAAAAAAGAGACGGTTAAATCAAGAGAAATATTTGAGATCATATGTCTGAGAATATGAGAGAATACAACTTATTGGTGAATGTGACTGTAATAAACACTTGATTGAGCTTATTGTATGAAGCAGTAAAGTGTAGTAAGAAAAATTGATGATGAATGATACTTCTGTGATGGAAAAAAATAGGAGTATTGCTGTGTACATTTAATATACAAAGAAATAGGAAGAGGAAGGTGATTAACTATACGCGAGAGTTTTGTTTACTTAGTGAAAAAAACGGGTGTATGAGAGTTCTAGTTGGTGGAATAATTTATTTTTTTTAAAAAGGAGAAAGAAACGGAGGAAAAGGGTCTTAGAATGTGGGTGAGTTTATTTTAATTTAGGTGAGTCTTAAGTTAGGCCAATGAGACGATGGACACATGAAAATTAATTAAGTTTTTTTGCCTAATAGGGTCTTTGAAAGTTGTATGACGTAAAGTATTGGTGACAAATAATTTTAGTTGTCTAAAAATAAAACTTTAATGACGTTTGTAGTGATTATTCAAATAGAGTGCAAGGTAAAAAAAAAAGGATGAGAAGAACAAGAAAAATATGAACGCACACATGCTAGGGGGAAGAGTGGAGGGGGTGGGGGGAGAGATTTTTTGAGATGAGGGGTATTATTGTATCAATTCCAATAGTCTAGGGACAGTTTTGACCTTTTTTCCATTATGACATGTGGAAATTAATTAATTTTTTTTCGAAAAAGGGCCAAAAATACCCCTATCGTATAGTAAATGATTTATAAAAACTCCCCCTCCATCTATCCGTCTGAAAATATATAGCACGTTATTTCTAATTTCAAATTTACCCTCGCGACTAACGAAATTCTATGTGTGCATCTCATTAACTGATGTGACCTTATTTCATTTTTCCACGTGGATCAGTGGGGCTAACATTATCTTTGGGTATTTTTTATCCATTAAACCGATCCGACCTATTTTTTTTACCTATGGGTCGGTCTTTTAACCCTAAACCCACATTTTTACTCGTTTTCTTCCCCAATTTAGAACATAGGTCATCAGTTCCTCTATTCCCCTTTCTTCTTCCCCAAAATTTCTCTTTTACAACTAATTAAATCTTGTCTTTTCCCTTCGAAATGTCTGAAAATTATGTCTCTTCTGGTTCGTCACGTCTTTGTGGTTGTGGTTTAACTGCAAATCATTTTGTGGCTAAGACTCAATTGAGTGGTGGTCGTCGATTCTATAAATGCCCTCGTTTTGACGAGGCCTCTTCTTGTGGTTTATGGGAATGGCGGGATGAAGAGATGCCACCACATGTGACGATGCTAATCTATAACTTGAATACTTCACTGAAGTCAGTGGAAATTGAAAGAAATTATCTGAAGAAGATGGTGGCTAACTTGGAAGTTGTTGTTTCTGCTGAAAGAATGAAAATAGAGAAAATAATGGAAGAGGTCGAGGGAATTAATTCAGCAAAATTACAAAAGGTTGCTAGGATGGAGGCTCAACTACAAAATATGAAGTTGTTTATTGTATTTTCTTGGATTGTCTTTGTGTTAGTACTAATATTCAAGATGATATAGTGTAGTTATGTTATGGTGTAGTTATGTTATGATGCAGAAGTTTGAAGTTTATGTATTATGTTTTGATGAAGTTTGAAGCTAGACCACAAAATTGAAATATGAAGTTTGCAGATGTTTATGTATTAGTTTCTGTTTTTTTTCCTTTTTCTGCATTTGTAATGTTTATGTATTATGTTTCCTTTTGTAATTCTGCATTTGTAATGGTTCTCTTTTGGTATAAAATGAAGTTTGTTACCATTATTTTCGCTCTCATACAATATTTAAATTCTGCATTTGTAAAGGTGCACATGCACAGACTATCACAATAACAACTTGAAATCCCTTATAGATAGACATGAAGAACATTTCCATTAATCGAGTAGCAAATTTACATTGTTTCAAGATTTAAGCCTAACAAAATATTGCTATTAGACAAGTAAATGTATGATCCAAAAACCTGTACCATTGTCACAACATTTACTTGTCTAAAAACCTAGACCATAAACAAACATCATGTACTCGAACAGTCATGCATAAAAAGGATTTTAATGTATATTACATTCATAATTTCATGTTACACTACTCCCCCTTGCCCCTCCCCTTGCCTCTTCTAGCTTTGAGTTTGCCAATGTTTTTCTCTTTCACACCCAACAATTGAGCTGTTGTCATTGCTTCCTTCCCCTTCCAGGTAGTTTTCTTTGGGGAGTATGTTAGTTCTGTTGGTTGTGACCTACTAGTGTGATCACCTGTGAATGGTATCTTCCTAGTGCCAGAATTTTGTTGATTCCTACGCTGAAGTCTAGTCTTAATATCAGATACAAACTTAGGCCTCAAGACTGGGTCAGAATCTGCACCAAAGTCTACTTGAATAAGCATTCTTCTGCTCTGAATACTTTGAGTGCTAGAGTGCTGAGTTGGCATTTGAGTGTCCTGACTGGATTGCTGACTTGGTTGCTGAGTGTCATGACTGGATGGATGAGTTGGCTGCTGAGTGGTGTGACTGGATTGCTGAGTTGGCTGCTGAGTGTCATGACTGGATGGTTGAGTTGGCTGCTGAGTGTTCTGACTGGATGGTTGAGTTGGCTGCTGAGTATTCTGACTGGATTGTTGGTCTTGTGCTTTAAAATGGGACCATAAAAAATTCTGATTCTTGGTCTTCATTTGTCTGAGTGTGGTCTTGCACTTTCTTTGACTGTAATTATAATCAAATATATATGTTATCTTGTGAGTAAAAAAATATATATTGTGAGTATAAACAATAGATAGAAAGAATACCTTGTTGGCTAATGGACAACTTCTTTTATTATGATTTGGCTGGCCACAAAAACTGCAAGTCATCTGACGACCCTTCCTAGATGTTGACCATTGTCCTTGCCTTTTCCTACCTTCATACTTCTCTCTTAACCTTTTCACTTTAGGTATACCAACCATCTTTGCTATTGGTGGTGGATCCATGGCTTGGTGTGGCTCAACTTTCCAGAATATTTCACCTCTAATAGGCTGCAGTTTGTGTTGATACACCAACTGCTAGGCTTGTTTGGAATACCACTAGTGAATCCCAACTGTTGGGTCTTGTTTCTTATATAAGAATGCCCTGATAGCATGAACACAAGGGATTCCAAACAAGTCCCAAAGCCTGCATGTGCACCTTTATTGCTCCAGAATTTCTGTGTACCTGTCTTCACCTTCACTTATTTCAAAACCCCTTTCTCCGTTAAAATTTTCCTTGCACTTTGAAGCCGTCTCTCTATAATCATTGTATAACTCCATTGCATATGGGTTGTATTCACCTCTCCAACTGTTAACTTCTTCTGCTCTATCCTGTAATTGATTCATCACCTTCAATAGTTAATCAGTTTTTAATCAACAGTATGAAATCATTTACATAGTAATTAGTCAAGAGTAGTAAATCAATAGTTAATCAATAGTATTAAATCAGTAAACAAGCAGTTAATCACCTTCACTCTTATATCCTCAAGCATCTTCGCTATTGGCTTATGTCTAGCTTCAAGAATACAAGAGCTAAAGGACTCTGTAAAGTTGTTGTCCACCATTGGATTCTTACATTGGGTATCAAAGTAAGCTCTACACCAAGTTACTGGAGGATAATTCAGCAAGTCCCTGACAGAATCCTCAGAAACTTCACCTAACTGTTTCAACATGTCCTTAAATTCCTCCTCATATGTGCTCCAAGAACACCACCACATTAACTTTTTTCATCTCATCAGTATTCCATTTTTTGCTCCAATTTGCTTCAATATACCTTGCACAATATCTGTGATATGATTGTGGACATACATTCCTCACAGCATCTAACAAACCCTACACATGAAGAAACACTACATCAACAAAGAATGTGATAAATGTAAAAATCTGCATATGGTAACATACCTCCTACTTATCTGACATGAATGTGTACCCTTCACCATCTTTCAGGTCCAAAGAAGCTTTCAAGTTCTCTATGAACCATTGCCAGGTTGTCTTTGTTTCCTTATCCACTACAGCCCAAGCTAGTGGATAAAAATGCTTGCAAGAATTTTGAGAACAAGCAACTAACAACATCCCTTTGAATTTGCCTTTTAAAAATGTTCCATCTAGACCTATAAAAGGTCTCAAACCTGCTTTGAATCCACTCTTGGGGGCTTGGAAATTGACATACATCCTCAAAAATCTTCTCTTACCTTCCTCCATTGCATCCTTGAATATCTGTATCACCACATCAGTACCAGGGTTTGTTTCTCTTAACTCTTGAGCATATGCCTCCAATTTGTTATACTCATCCAAGTAAGAACCCTCCAATTTCTCTAAAACCATTCTCTTTACCTTTTTTAACTTTAAGTCTCTCACATTCAAACTAAATCTATCCTCTAAATCAATCTTCATCTCTTTAATCTTAAACTTAGGATTATTTTGAATCTTTCTCTTAAAATAATATGCTAAAGCAGCAGGAGTAGCTCTTCTGTTCTCAAAGACTTCACCACAATCATGTTCATCCCTCCAAGTTTTTATCCTTACCCCTTCATCTTTGCCATCCTTAGAATTAAGATATTTAAAATGACACTGTACCTGACACTTGTATCTAAGTCTTCTCTTATCACTCTTATCTATCTTAAGGCCCCTCTTATTAGACACAACATAATAACTAATAACCTCCTTAGCTTCAGCAAGATCTTTGAAAGTCATACCCTTTTCCAATGTTTTATACCTATCAAGGTTGTCAGTTACCTCACACTTCTTCTACCTCTCAAATAAACCTAGGGCATCACTATAAATACTTTCAGTATCTGTATCATCTTCAGTACTATCACAGTCAGAAGCTACAACAACAGGTACACTATCTATTGCTACTGTATACTGGGTAAATACAGCAACATTTACAGTATCATCTAACAGGTCAACATCAAATAATTGTACATTAGTGAAACCGTCATTAATTAGGGCTTGAATCTTCCTAATCCTTTCATCCCCATCTAACAAAAAATACCTCCCATAAGGGTCAAGAAATATCAGTTGTTGTACCTCAACATATCCTATTGCTTCAGTGTATTCTTTACATAAATCAATATAATAGAGATGGTCTACTTCATAACCACTCAACACGTGCACATCTCTCTTAGTATAAGACAACGTAGGTTCTAATACCCACTCACCCCCATAATTAAAATATAAGTTCACTTTATCCACCATCCTTCTGATAAAAACACATGTAAACAACAATAAAAAAGGGCAAAATGGAACCACATCAGCAGTATAATACAAAGTGACATTAAAAATATAAAGATTTGAAACCCCACCATCAATTAAATATACAAATCGACAAAAATCATAGCTTTAATATGTAGGACCAATACGATACGGACCACCAAAAATAAAAGTAAAAAAAAAAAATTCTAGAAAGGTATAAAAAATAGCTCAGAAAACATAAAAACATCACATGCACCAGACATAAACCTGTCAATTCCCAAATATTCCCCAGCCCTAAAATTTAATAATTTTAAGTTGTAAATACTTACTTTAATCGAATAATAATGCAAGATATCGCTGAAAATAAAAGGTCTTCCTGTTTTGAGCGCACCAAATCGGACCAGACAATGAAACCTAACAAAGCCCTAAAATCGCCATTGATAGTTTAGATAGAAGAAATGAGAGAAATGGTAAAAAGTAAGTATTTTGTCGGTGGGTTTAGGGTTAAAAGACCGACCCATAAGTAAAAGAAATGGGTCGGATCGGTTTAATGGGTAAAAAAATACCCAAAGATAATGTTAGCCCAACTGATCCACGTGGACAAATGAAATAAGGCCACATCAGTTAATGAGATGCACACATGAGATTTCGTTAGTCGTGGGGGTAAATTTAAAATTATAAATAACGTGCTATATATTTTCAGACATATAGATGGACGGGGGGAATTTATAAACCATTTACCATACAATAGGGGTATTTTTGGCCCTTTTCTGAATTTTTTAAATCTAATATGGCTGTTAATCGTAAGGGCATTCTTGAGCCGAAAAGATAATGATGAGAGAAATTTTTTTAAAATAGGTGAACGGAGGGCATTATTATACCAACTCCAATAGTCTAGGGGCGGTTTTGACCCTTTTCTGGAGATAAAAAGAAAAGCAGATATAATTATTTTGAAAAAAAAAAATCATTGGTAATTGGTATATATCTCTAATCCTCATAATGTGAAAAATTCTTATCAATTTTCTCCACTGATAATTGGATGGTTTTTCTCCTCTGACAATAATAAGTACGAGACAGTTATTTTCTGTATATTAGTATGTGCATTAGTGTTTAGAATACACTTTCCAGTAGGAAGCAAATATAATTATTTTTCAAAAGCTATTGGTAGACCTCAGAAATTCTTTACTAGATATTTGTTGAACGAATAAGAAGACCTCTGTTAGAGTACTGGATGATAAAGGCTGATTTTGTATTTGGGCGGATTTTTGTATTTGGGCTATTATTGTAATTAGAATTGGCCCATGTTGTGTTTGTTTGTAATTGGGTCACCTGGTCAAGGCCCACTATTTATAAGTGACTCTCCCTATTGTAAAGAGACAGAATTTTCATTTTTACTCAAAAACATATCTGCTTCTCTCAACTCATGAACTTTACTTTAGTTTTGTCATTCCTTCTTCAAATCTCTATACTTAACATGGTATTAGAGCGTATATTCTATTAGATCGTCTCACTCGCTTCTGATCGATGTTAGCCCTTTCAATATTCATCAAGTTTTGGTTCTGATTGAGTTTACATTGGATTAGGGTTTTAGTCTGAGTATTGTCGGATAATTTCATCGTATTATTGCTTGTTTCTACTGGATTTCAAGTTACTATGGATGCTGGGTGATCTATTCGTGTTTTTTGTTTCTCGAGCTAGGGTTTCCTCGTCGGTATCTTGCTGCGCCACGGAAATTATGTTCATAAAGGTCGTTCTCTTTTCAGTTGCAAAAGAGGGAGGTAAATCAATTTCTTCTTCATATCTCATAAGTTTGTTGATTATTTTTGTTTGTTGTGATATTTTCCTCTAAATGACCAACGATAATCCTGTTGTTACACCTTCTTCTTCCTCTACTACACCTTGTACTGTGTTTTATGAGGATGACTTCACACATCCGTGTCAGCCATTGTATGTGCACCCATCAGGTTTACTAGGAACTAGGGGTATACATAGGCCGGGTTGGTTCAGATTTTATAATTACCAAATCAAACCAATTGTGTCGGGTTATTAAATCTAAAGACCAAACCAAACCAATAAAACCCGGGTTTTTCACTCTTGGTTTTTCTCGAGTTTTCTCGGGTTTTCAGGGTTTTTTCCAGGTAAAATCTTCGTAGAACAAAATATATAAATTGTGCTAAAAATATTTATTCAATCCTAGTAAGATACAACTATATAAAATATTTTCCAAGAAAATAATACGAAACATAAGATGTGTCATGGCATTATCCTAAAATATTCAACAATAAAGATAATAAAATTATGTAATATAAATATTGCTAATTAAAAAGTCATAATAAAAATAAATATAGTCTAAAAGTACCAAGTCATGATAAAATAACCAATAAGAGAGTATTAATTACATGACTAAACGCTAAAGAAAAATAAAAATAGGTTATGGATTTTTATCTATATTATTGCAAAACAAAAAATAGATATTCAATACATTCTCGTTCGTAGTATTGAATTGACTGTCTTTTGTTAGCTTTAGCATTGATTTGATTTTGGTTTGGGCTTTTGTTAGCATTATTTAATTTATTAAAGTTAATGGCTATAAAACTTATTGGAATATTCAAAAGTTCTAAGTCTAACCTTGAAATAATACCTTAAAAAATAAAATTATGATTTTTTTTAAAGAAATATTTATATCTAAAATTTTTATATATGTAAGGTCAGGTTGGTTTGGTTTCGGTTTGACTTTCTTTAGTTAAAACCAAACCAAACCAATTATGGTCATTTTTTTCCCAACACCAAACCAAATCAAACCAAACCATAGTCGGGTTTTTTTTCTCGGTTTGACTCGGATTATCGGGTTGGTGTGATTTGTTGGTTTATTTTGTACACCCCTACTAGGAACTTCTTTGGTTCCAGTCCGTTTGATGGAGCCTGCTATGGCAGCTAGAGGAGGAACATCGTAGTTGCTCTCTCAATTCGCAATAAACTTGATTTTATCAATGGTATCTCCACAAAGCCCCCTCCTGGCTCTCCTTCAGCACGTCAGTGGCAAAGATGTAATGATCTTGTGGTGTCATGGTTGGTTAATTCTATGCCAAAAGAAATATCTCGTAGCATAGAGTACTCTGAGTATGCTAAGGATATTTGGTGTGAATTAGAGGAGAGATATGGTAAGGCTGATGGGGACAGAGTCTTTAGGCTAAAGAAAGAGCTAGCACACACACACACACACACACACACACACACATATATATATATATATATCTCATGGGTCTTTAGACATTACTTCTTATTTTAACAAAATCAAACAACTTAGGGATGAGATAACATCTTATAAGGTCAAAATTTGTACTTGTGGGGGTAAAACTATTGAGGATGAAAAGCAGAAGGTTTATCAGTTCCTTGTGGGCCTGAATAATACCTACATATAAACTCGCAGCAACATTCTAATGATGAAATCACTTCCATCTGTTGGAAATGTGTACAGGATCTTATTATCTGATGAGAAACAGAGGCAGGTGTCTTCTGCCTCTCAATTCTCCACACAATCTGCTTCTTTCAATGTTGGGAGTTCTAAGTCATCATTCCCCTCCAAGGTTTCGTTTGAGGCTCCCAGGACTTCTCTTATTTGCAAATACTGCAAGAAGCCTGGACATTCTATAGACAAATGTTATAAGTTGGATGTATATCCTCCCTATTTCAAGTTCAACAAAGGACCTCCTCATCGCAGAATTGTTGTACATGTTGCGCTTGAATCCTATGGTGGTTGCTCTTTGCCTGGTGGTTCTGATGGTCCAGTTGAGCATGAGGAGTCATCTGTGATACCTGGCCTTACAAGGATCAAATACTCCCAGCTGATGATCTTGTTACAACAATCTCAAATCTCTGCTTCCCCACATTCTCCACCTCTCTTGGCTTCTGCTAATTTTGCTGGTAAGCTCATGCCCTATGAGGGTATTTCTTATGGAGCTTGCATGTTGTCTAGTGTGAATAGAATTATTTGGATAATAGACATTGGAGCTACTGATCATATGACTTCCATTAGGAGTCTTCTTTTTGACATAGTTACTCTTCCTATTCCCTACCTTGTCTCTCTCCCAAATGGGTACAAAGTAAAGGTTACCAATGTTGGTTCTTTAGCTTTATTTCCTGATTTAATTCTTCATAATGTTCTTTATATCCCTAGTTTCAAACATAATCTCAAATATCCAGAAGCTTTTGTCTTATTCTGATGATGTTGTACAGTTTATCAAGTCTTCTTGCACTTTCCAGGGCCCTTCAGTGAGGAAGCAGTGGTGCTTGATAGACTGGACAATGGACTTTACAACCTGTTTCAGCATATGACTTTTCCTGTTAAGTCTGTTAATGTCAATTCATGTTCTTCTGTTGTTTCTTCTTTACCTGTAGTGTCTAATAATGCTGATGTTGACAATTCATCTGTACATCCCATGGTTGATTCAAATAAAGTGAATAATTCTGATGTTGTTTGGCATTATAGACTTGGACACATTCCCTTTTACAAAATGAAACTTATTTCTGGTCTTGATAATGGATTGTCTTCCAAGCAGTCTTTTACACGTCCCATTTGCCCCTTAGCAAGACAAACTAGGCTCCCTTTTCCAGATAGTTCTGTTCAATCTACTCATTCTTTTCAACTTATTCACATAGATACTTGGGGTACCTACTCTACTCCTACTCACTCTGGGTCCAAGTACTTTCTAACAATAGTATATGACTATACTAGGGCTACTTTGGCACATCTGATGGGGGCAAAGAGCAATTTTTTGATTTGTTAAAGGCCTTTATTTCTATGGTTGAAACATAGTTTCAAACTAGAGTTCAGACTGTAAAAAGTGATAATGCTTTAGAACTAGGATCCTCTTCCTCTAGTTCTCTTTTTTTCTCTGAAAAGGGGATCCTTCATCAAACCTCTTGTCCTCACACTCTACAATAAAATGGTGTAGTTGCAAGAAAACATAGGCATTTGTTAGAGATTGCCAATGGCTCTTTTGTTTCAATATCATCTTCCTATCAAATTCTGGGGTGATTGTCTCCTCACTGTCACTTATCTGAAAAATAGATTCCCTTCTCCTCTCTGTAAGCACAAGAGTCCCTATGAGTTACTTTTTGGTAAGGCTCCTGCATAAACTCACCTTAGATCTTTTGGATGTCTTTGCTACTCAACTGTGCCCAAACCCTATAGTGATAAGTTTCATCCTAGGTCTGTCCCATGTGTTTTCCTTGGATACCCTTTTGCCAAAAAGAGTTATAAAATTTACAATCTGTCCACTAAATCTTGTTTTATCTCAACAGATGTGACTTTCCATGAACACATTTTCCCTTTTTTCAAATCCTCTACTCTCTCATCCCCTATCCTGCCCTCTCCTCTCATCGTTGGCCATTTCTTTGATGATTCAACTTCCCCTTTATCTCATTCTGTTCACGTTTCTTCTTCTCCATCCTCTACTCCTCCTTCTTCTTTCACAAGTTCTCCTACTTTTATTTCCTCACCTTCTTCTAGATCCTCTTCCCCTTCTGTTCTTCCTCTTTTCCTCCTCCACCCAAGAGATCTAGTAGGCCTCGTATTCTTCCTGCTTATCTTTAGGATTTTGTGTGTCCTACCCTTCCTCCTTCTGCTTCTATTCCTGTTTCTTCTAGTTCCGAGTCTGTTTCTTTCAATGCCACCACTTAACAGCTCCACATTCCTGAGCCTTACACTTATTCTCTGGCTGCTGCTGTCCTTGAGTGGCAGGATGCTATGAGAAAGGAGTTTGAGGCTTTGGAGGCTAATAGAACTTGGGATAATGTGAGTTACCCCTGGTAAGAAGCCTATAGGCTGTAAATGGGTATACAAAGTAAAATATAGAGTTGATGGGAGTCTGGAGAGGTATAAGGCCAGGTTAGTAGTTAGGGGTGATACTCAGGTTGAAGGGGTTGATTTTCATGAAACTTTTTCTCCTATTGTTAAAATGTCTACTATGAAGTCCTTGATTGTTGTGGTTGACAAACATCATTGGCCTTTATTTCAGCTTGATATTGATAATGCTTTTTTATATGGGGATCTTGATGAGGAGGTTTTCATGAAGGTTTTTCACATGATGAAGAAACGATAGTAAAAAGAAAAAGTGATAGATAAGTGAACGGCGAAATACATAGATGGCCCCTCCAAGTTGTCCACAACGGTCATTTGAACACCTCAATTGAACCCTTTACCTCAATTGAACACCTCAAAAATAGCCTAGTTTCAAAAGTAATAGAAATTTAGCCACTTTTCATGTAAAGATAAATCTGAGCGAATACACTGTTCAAAACCCGTAAAATACGCCAGTATATTATGTTGGATTCTCAGCATAAGTATGCTTGAACTCCAACATATTATACTGGAGTTCGAAGATAAGTATGTTGGAGCTCCAGCATAATATGATGGTGTTCCAGCATAAGTACACTAGAACTCCAACATAATATACTGGAGTTCCAGCAAGTATATCGGTCCAGCATAATATACTGGAGTTTGGAGCACCGGTGCTCCAGTATATTATACTAGAGCCAGCAAAGTATACCGGTCCAGCATAATATGCTGCTGTTCATACACAGGTGCACCGAACTCTAGTATATTATGCTGGACCGTTCTCTGTTGTAGCAAAATATTGATTATTTTTCATTGACTTGGTAAACGCTAGCTATTTTTGAATGACCAGTCCGAAAACTAGCTATACCGTGCTATTTTAACCATCTTCTTCCTATCCTTTGCATATATACATACTTCTGCTTTTGAGATATTACCTTAAGAGTTTATTATTTCGTTCGGAATTGGCCGCTCATATTAATGTGACAGAAGTCCGTTGATTAAAACAAAACTCTCTAACGCTTCCTCTTTTAGTTGGGCGCCATGACGCAATCAATATTAGTCGGACAAGTAAATTTCGAAATTATAAGAAAATGGTATTTATAGAAATATCTGTATTTTGTCTCACCTCAAAGCATTTTTGCTTTATTTCATCATCATTTTATTTGTTTATTGTTACATAGTTCTTACCTATTTTTTTTTCTGTAACTAGGTGGGAAGGAAAAAGCTCGAAAGAACCAAAGTAATCCTACGAGCAAATTTTTCTTGAACAATAACTATATGAAACTTATTTGAAAGCGCATGTTAGTCAAAACGGATTTGTTCGATAGTTTTAAGTTAATTCATTATTTCTCATCTATTGAATTAAATTCTTTTTTTTCTGTCCAAGTATCAATATTAACATCACTTAGGAATTTGCTATTTTGTTAATAAATCAGCTTAGTTATGTACCAGTACCTATTAATTCTAATCTTAGAATTTTCATTATATCATTCTTGATTTACTATATTTTTTTCAGAGTTTATTCCTTTTAATTAAAGCCTTCCTACATAAGGGCTCTGATTTAACTTGTGGTTCGAGATTTTTTTACTTAGCATATTTTTTTTAATAAATTTATGTTATATTTAGAGTCATTATATAAGTTCCTTTTCTAATTTTTACAGTAAATTAACCACAGGAAACCAAGTCAAAAGCAGAAAAACATGGATCATCAATCAATTACACGAATAACCTCTCTATAAATAAGTCCAATCAACCTAGAAGTTATTCAACAAATATATAACAAGCTCAAAAAATAAAGTTTTAAAATATCTATCTATTTTTTTCTGGATAAAATTCCTTCAGATTAATAATCAAATGTCAAGTGCTCAACAAGCTGGTGAGTCCCACGGCCAAGCTCAGGTAATTAATACTTCATACTACATGCAATTAATAGTCGTTACAAACTAAAATTGTTTTTAGATTACCTAGACTTATAGCCTAGTAGATTCAGCAGTTAATTATATTATACTGTATATATAGATGATTTGTTTGTGAATAAATACAAATTGTTGAATTTCCTGGACAAATAAGTGCATTTTTGAATCTTCCTAATGAAATTCATGCCTTCGTCATTGTTCAACACAATGTGCGTATGTTCCATTATATTCTCGTTGCCCCTTGTCCCCTTCATTTTCTATGTATTCTCAAAAGTAGGGTCTGGAGAAGGTAGTGTATACGCAGACCTTACTCCTACCTTATGGAGGTACTTCGATAGATCCTCGACTCCTCCTATATAAACTATATTGTTTGTCATCTCTTATGTAATATCAAATAAAAGAAATAAAGCTTTTGCAAAATCTTTTATAATTTTGTGGAATTGGTAGTATACACTTGAGGAAATTTTTTCTTTTTCTCCTTTGATGATCTTTTCTTGTTCTCTACTGTATCTTTTACATTATTGTAATTGATGAAAAAATAGGCCAAGACAGAGCAGATGGCAGATTCAGCCAAGAGTACAGCACATTCAATGGTTGACAAGGCTGAAAATGCTACCCAAAGTGCTCATGAATCAGCTCAACAAAACAAAGACCAGAATCCTGGCTTCCTTCAGCAGGTAATTTATCTATATTTATATATCATAAGTATGTAAACATCCTCTACCCCTCGGGTAGGGTAAGGTCTGCGTACGCACTACCTTCCCTAGACCCCACTAAGTAAAATTACACTGGGTCGTTGTTGTTGTTGTTGTTGTTTTAAGTATGCAAACACCTCAACGATCATTCGGTAGATTGAAAGTTCAGGTCGTGTAATAAGGCACACAGCGATCGGTCACTTCGGATAACACGAGGAATTACTTAAAAAAGAATTTTTATACTGTCAAGTCAGCTAAAATATAATTACAAGTAACTATTAATAAAAAGTGGTAAAAGTAAAGTAAGGTTTTCTTACTATAACAGATTAAAATCATGTAAAAATACTTTAAATATTCAGTATATATGCACTAAATCCTTAAAAGCTATTAATATACTCAAAGCTTCTAGTTACTTATATTTAAAATTCGTAATATATCTACATTTTGTTTTTTTTTCCCTTTGCTGTGATTTAGACTGGAGAGCAAATGATCCACATGGCTCAAGGTGCAGTTGATGGAGTGAAGAACACTCTTGGAATTGGATCAGACAAAAAGTGAAAAGAGAGAGAGCTGAAACATCATTTCTCATTTTATCTTTGTTTTCATTTTTCATTTATTTTAAGTGTTTCCATATGCTTTGAATTAGGCATAATTGAAAACATTAGTAATTTGTGGTTATTGTTGGAGATCTCTCACGAAGGGAATTAGAAAATGATTCTTAGCGTGAGATGATTTCATAGGGTTTGTTAGGGTTTTTCGAACTAAATTCACTCACTTCATTGGTGTGAAGTGAAGAACTTGTTTTAGTGATTGAGATTTCTCTCATTAGAATTCTCATCATCACTATGGAATAAGAAAGTTTCCTTGGTTTAGCCAATTCATATGTTGTTGCTTTAACTTTTAGTCCAGCTCTATGCAAGTATATATATTTAGGGCGGACTTATGTTATAGAGAGAGGGGTATCGGCGTTCAGAAAGTTACGAAATTTATATATATATATATATATATATATATATATATATATAGGGAGAGAGAATTGTAATATATTACTAGTGGCACCTTATATACAAAGTAAATTTTAGTTGAATGTAAAAGTGCACTCGTAATTTTTTAGATCCTGGGTCCGCCTCTATATATTTAGCATTCAATTCTCAAGTTACGACAATTTTTTGAGTAATTTCAAATCAGTAAGCAATAACTAATAAGTATTTCATGAAGTAAAACTTGATCAAGTAAAATACAATGAAATGATATTACTCTTTTGTCATGACTTTACATGATTTACGACAAAAAATGAGACGAGACTCGATGTTTTCTTCTTTACACATATCTGAAAAAGACTAACACGTAAACAATTTGGACATTGTTTCTCTAATCCACAATTGACGTACATTAAAATGTTTCGCAGACTTGTTGGTTGGACTTGTATGAAATGAAATCCCTCTGATATAAAGAAAATTGATCATGACGGATTTCCAAAGAAGTTTATAGTAGGCACGTATTACATAACCCAACAAACACTACTAAAAATATTCGAAAATATCAAACCATAAAACTCAATAGCCAGTAGAATTTACTATTTGTTTACCCGTAAAACGATACAATTGAATTTATAGCGTGGTTTATAGACAAGCGAACTAATTTGATCCCAAAATAATAAAAAAATAGAACAAAAAAATTAAGATTAACGACTACAAGAGAGAAAGGCAAGCCTGATCTTGGGCTCGGTCTTTCTGAAAGCAAAAGTAGAAACAAAGATAGGGCAATGATAAAATTCTTTAGATTGAGCGTAAAATAGTGAAGTACAGTTTTATGTGCAGAATGTTTCGTATCCTTACAATGGTTGTTAATCCTGCTATTTATAGCTCTACCTAGGGAGACAAGATCCTAAAATCAAGCGTCTCTTGAATGAGAATAAAAATGTCATTGATGGGTGCATAACGGTTGGCCTTGAATGAAAATATTCTCTATAATGGCTGCTCATTTAATGCTATCCAATGACAAGCCTTTGAGTCTTTACCATCAGTTGTGCTTCCTTCGGGATACATCCTGTACTGATTACGCACTTCATAACCGGTATCGATTATTTGCCGACACAACTTTTGTCTGTTCTTGCTTCCATATGTCACCTCGTTGTTTAGCCACTTGTTATCAAATAATTTTATCCTATACAGATAGTCCCCCTACATTTCGGTGACGTTAGTTAGTATTACCGAAAAGTAGATGAGAATCCTTTTCTAGGGCGGAAAGTTCCTGAAGGGTCTCTGCCATTTGAAGGGACGCACATCTCCTCGTATTTAATACTCTGAACACGTGTTGCCCCATGATTCAGCAGGTATTTTTTTCCGATTCTCAAGGTAATCATGACCATGATTTTTGTCCTCTATAACTCCTCTGCTCCTCATCACTTTTACTTCTTCGCTTCCACTACTTTCATAAATTTTTCTCCTTCTCTGCATTTGCTCAGAACTTTTTTACAACATTGAACTTTCTCAGCAAGAACTTTTTGACTAACGTTTTACCACCGTGTCTTGTTACGCTACTTCCTTCGGAAACACCGTTCTTCTCTTCGGTGGAGCCCCGAAGAAAAATAAAGCAATAAGGTTGATGTTGAGTCCAAACCTCCAATTGTTAACACCATCATACCACTCCACTTTAGCACCACAAGTGATCTTCAAGAACAAACCGCATCTGTAAATTCTCAAAGCCGCTGGCTTTGGCCAGTTCGCATGTACCTCTCCTCCATTCATCCTTCTAATATCTCTATTGTGACAGAGGACTGCAACTGCCTCAATGTCAAAATCCTCACCCCAGATATGGTAGAGTGAGTTACCTACTTCAGAGAGGGGTTTATGTATTTCTATACATATCTGTTTACTTTGGGTCCCTTCTCATTGGGTTCGAGTGAAGGACTTGACCCAAAAACTTTGGAGTTTTGCCACTGATATCAGGTTTGCTTAGCATAAGTAGGCCCATCCATATGGCAGGCGGTGGCCTTTCTTTATCGATTGTGCACTAAGACTGGGGAAAAAATAACTCTTGCACATATGATGGACCTTTACTCCCCTAAGACTTTCTGTGGAGGAGTATTAAATTTTAGCAAGTGTGGCCACCACGCCCTTCTCACCAGTGTAGATGATGATGAATGAAATGGTTCGTCGTTATTGCTACTAAGGACATCATTGCGACCAAAACTTCATATTTCCCCGAGTCGTGAAATCTTGGACGTAAGTCTTTGGCGAGCACAAAACCAGTGTATAAAACTTAGGCTCGCTAGTCAAAGATAGTATAGTTATTAAATCATCTTCACAGGGATTGATTTAAGTAATGTTCAAATAAATCTTCAGCTTGACACCATTCAGGAAAACAAACATTTGATTTTGAATTATCAACGAATTAAGAGTAAAACTAAAATTATAAACTATGAATGATTATTGGAAATTGAGTAGCTAGGTAGCAACAATTGAATGTAGTGAGAGAAATAAGGGCATTGACAAGATGTGTGCTCAACTCTTATTTGAGATATAACTCTATTCTAAGTTCAACTCTTTAGTTTTATTGACTTTTTCGATTTTAATATAAGATAAGATTATTATCTTAAGGATTCAAATTCTTCTTTCGAATGATGCGAGTACCGTTAATAGCATAATGACAAGTGCTATGAACATATGCAAGAATACGTTGAATGGATGGTCTTACTAAGAACACCTCTCGACTATTTCCTATATATTGTGTCAATTGATAACTCTACAAGCTCTTTAGATTACCTATGACAGTCTTGAAATTGACCAAAACAAGATTACACAATAATAATTGCAGCAACATTTCTCTTCCCATTAAAGTAAAACCACAAATAACCTTACAGTTCCATTTGAAACTTGTTCAACGAATTCAAGCGACTAACAAAATCAAATCCTCAAATAATAATCAACTCACAATATCTGTCAACAAACCCTAAAAAAGACTACTCCATAGTGGAGAAATTGTTCATCACACAAGTATTAATAGGAAAAGAAAATATTACAACCTGCAAATTTAAACAAACTTTCATATTGAATTATTCGGATGAAGTATTCAACGTCTCCGTTGTTTTCTTGCCTTCTTCTCTCAAAAAGTTGCTCCTAAATCCAAGATACCTCCTTTTGGGATGGAATTAGGCTTCATATAGGTCAAGGGGGGATTTTCCAAGAAATTACAAAAATAGGCCTGCTTAACTTTTCCCGGAGGCGGACATGCATTGTCACGCACCTGGTCCTTGGGTGTGCATAACCTCCAGGCCGCCTGTGACATGTGCGCGCTCAGGTGGCGTTCATAGCTTCAATTGCCGGCCACGCTTCTTTTTCCTTCCTTCCTCAGCTCGTTTTTCTCCTACTTCATGCATTATCCGTCTATTGATCATCTCTTCAACACATGCACCGAAAAGCAACATATTAGATCATAATTCAAGCTAAATCCCTATCAAATCAACCCAATAAAGGACACAAAGAAGGTCTAAATGTCGAGTAAGTTTAAGCTCATCAAACACCCCCACACTTAGCTTTTGCTCAACCCAAGCAAATCAAAGAATTAAACATCTCCTAACACACTTAGACACGTGGCCGGCAACAGTTAACTAGACACCACCCTATGGTCACATTCAACCTTAACCCCGGTCATGATATCCCACTAGTTTCATGGTCAAATCAATGCCAAATCCTTGATATACCTTACAATAAAGGAACATGACCATTCACACACTAATTATGAGAAAAGCATAGGGCAATAAATCAATAATTGCTCCCCCTCGCAAAAAAAGTGAATCATGCCTTTAAGAGTATCATAATCCTGACCATCGTGTGAGTTTCCACTAATGTAAGAATAGTTTTGTCTAGATCATGTTGTGCTTTGCATTTGGTTGTAATGTAGGCTGTGGGACATGTTGGATATAATCTGGATAAGAATCTACACCTCCCTAAGCACTTTAATACCTACAACTTCATACGTGACCTCACCTTTTACAATGACATCTGCACCTAAACTTCCAATTCAGAATAGTACCTAGTTCCCATTTTTTTAAGTACAACATAAGAGGGATTTATCAACAATAGAGGAATGTTCACTTTACACAACATGAGAGTAGTAACTCTCTTTTTTTCCAGCAGTCTCCTACACATGTACCTCACATACAGTCAAGATGATGCACCTTTTTTTTACTTCTCATTGGTTACACTCAAAATCAACCCCCACCCCCACACTTAAATCTTTTTGTCTTTTAGAATCACGCATAAGACATTCAAGTGCTTAGGGATGACTATGGGTTCAGGTTGTAATGTAGTTTGATAAGTAGGTATTTTAACCTATTATTTCCTCTCTTTTACTTGTATTTTAGGCCAAAAATGCGTGAAGGTATTCCCGAAAACTAATGTAATGTGCTTGCTTGCAGGAATTGTTCAAAATGAGCCAAATGAGTCATAATCAACTCATAAAGGATTCAAAACTTGAACAAAACCAAGATTAGGCCAAGAGATCTGAAACATGGACTGCACAAATATTGTGCGGCCGCGAAAGCTAGAACGCGGCCGCGATCAGAAATATGCGATCCGCGAAAGGGAGGTTTAGGGAGTTGCATTTTCAGGATAAATGATAAGCACGGACCGCACCAGAAATGTGCGGCCGCGAAAGTCTCTCTGCGGACTGCGATGAATGAGTTCAGAGAGCTCACAACTTGAGCAAAAGATAGAAGTGCAGTCCGCATTAGAATTGTGCAGCCACAGAAGTCCCTTACACGGTCGCGATTGGAATTATGCGGTACGCAAAACTCAGCTCAACCCAGATCCAGTTTTAAAGAACGCGGACTGCGATCAAAATTATGCGGCCGCGAAAGCAAGAATGCGGCCGCGCTTAGAATTATGCGGCCGCACAACCTCCACAGGGGTATTTTTGTCCAAAAATTTTAGCTTAGTATAAATGGAACTCTTTGTCATTTTTAGGTTAAGTTATGTATTAGAGGAGCACCTGAGACGGCTGAATTTACTGCTTTTGGAAATTTTGTACTAGATTCATCTTTTAACATTAGATTTTCATCCTTTTATCTATTATTATAAAGTTTATCTTGATTTTATCTTTGATTACTATTATTTCCATAAGTATCTAGACCCATATCTAGGGTTTTGACCTAACCCTAGTGTGGATATTTAATAGGTATTGAATTCTAGGGCTTGAATGTGTGTGGGTTAGTGATATTTAGCCTAGTTCTTTCTAGAACTAAAGAATTATTGGTTGTAAACACTGATTCATGCCGTTATGACTTAGTCTCTACTTGAGAAAGAGGGACTAAGTCTAGGAAAACTAGGCTAACAAAGAATTGGCATGAACTCAAGAAATTGATAGCCCCAATTAAAGGGTTAAACCTAGAGATAGTAATACCCGACTTGAGCTAATATCACTTGAATTGCATGAATACCCATTTAGACTTGAGAAAGCCAAATTGGGCAAAATCACTCAAACTACCGAGAGGTATAGAGTGAGTACTTGGGTGTGATAGCTATATTACGACCCCATTCTAATCATGAGCTTGCCCTAGATTCTTGCTACCCGTTAGATATTCACCTAGGTAGAAGTCACTACCTAGTCTCTTTAAACCCTTGAGAATCAACAACAAAAACATTATACTTTGTTCAAACATTGCATACAATAAAATAGAGTTAGATGTATAATCAATTCCAAAATGTGCGGAAGTGTAATTAAGAAACAAAACCCGCATCTAGACTTAGATATAAACCTAATTTGAAACAAATTAACTCCCTGTGGATTCGATCTCGACCTAGTTTGGTAAAATTGCATCGACCAACCTCACTACTCAATAGTAGTGCAGGCTTGGACCCGATCAATTTTTGGCGCCGTTGCCGGGGAGTTAGATGGTTTTAGCTATATATCTAAGTATTTGTGTGTTTTGTTTTTTTTTTATTTCCGTTTTTCTAATCTTGTGCCAAATGTCTCTTAACAACGAAACCCTCAAAAATTTGCCATTGGGGGAGGAGGTAGATGATGATCACATGGATGGGATTCAAACCGAACCTCAAGTACAAAGGAGAGGTCGCCCACCTAATGACAACATCCCAAACACTCCCCAACCTCCTACAAGGGTAGGACACATGGTGTTACCCAATGAAGGCTATGCAAGTGCAATAGCCCCACCCCGGATTAGGGTGGGCAACTTCCAAATAACCAATGTCATGCTTACATTGTTGGAACAAAGGGGTTTCTTCACCGGAGCACACCAAAACGCTTATAACCATCTCGAAGGTTTTGTTGACACGTGATGAGGGAGAAAGGAGACTAATATCTCCGAGGACGCGCTGAGGTTAAGGCTTTTCCTATTTCTCTAAGGGGGAAGGCTTTGGATTGGCTAGAAAGGTTACCCAACCATTCCATACACACTTGGGATGAGTTGGCCAAGAAGTTCATCTCAAAGTTCTTTTCTTTGGGACATATGGCGATGCTAAGAAATGAGATCCTTGCTTTTAAACAAGATCCAAATGAACCGCTACAGGAGATTTGGGAACAAGGTACCAGACGATGGTTAAAGAATATACGAATAATGATATGACCGAAGCCATGATCCAATAAACATTCTATTGGGGAATCAACACAACAAACCAATGTGTGGTTAACCAATTCGGCGGGGGGAATTTCATGAACATGCCATATGTCGAAGCATGTGAAATACTTAATGAGACGGCGGATACCTCTTCGGAGTGGCAAAGTAGAGCTAATGTACCACAAGGTGACTCTAATGTTATTCACTTACACAAGGAGCTACATGACCACGACCAAGCTATAGCTGAGGTGACAACTACCATGAGCCAATTGACCAAAGCTCATAAACAAGTTCAAGGGCCAAAATAAGTGAATGGTATGGAAGGGGTGAATATGATGATCAACAAGAGAAAGCAAAGAGGTCAACAAATTCAAAATAATTCAGATCGATTTGAGCAAAGTGGTAATGGTTACAATCTAGATGATTCATATGATGATCAGAGTGAAGAGGTTCAATATGTCAACAATTATCAAGGTCAACGGGGAAATGCTCCGAATCAACAATTGTGGAGATCACAGGGAAACTAAGGAAATTGGGGCAATCAAGGTCGACAAGGAAATTGGAATAGTAGCAGCAACAACAACCAAGGCGATTGGGGGAACAACAACATTAAAAATTGGGGTAATCAAGGAAATCAAGGCAATTGGGGTGTCAACAATAATAGTAATTAGGGAGGCAATAATAATCAAGGAGGTTAGAACAACAATAATTAAGAGAATCGGGGGTCGGGCTTTTAAAGGCCCCCAATTATCAACAACCGAACAACCCGCCTCCATATCTATCACAAGGTCCTAGCTGTTCCAACAATGAGATGGAACGAATTGAAACCACGTGCTAGCAAATGATGAAGAAAAATACCGACTCTGATGCCCAATCAGGCTCTCACAACACTTCTATCCGAAATTTGGAAGTCCAACTTGGCCAAATTTCTCAAGCTTTGAATACTCTCCCGAAGGGGGCACTACCAAGTGATACGGTAGTAAACCCGAAGGGTGGGAACAACACGAGACATGCTATGGCGGTGACTACAAGAAGTGGTAGAGGTGGAGTTGCTAGTACCTCTAATCCAAGAAAGATTGTCAGTGATGATGTATTGGTGCAAGATGATGATGAGCCATGCAATGATGTGCAAGTAAATGATGAGAATGTGAATGATGAAGTGAGGATAGACATTGATGACAATGTGGAGGAGACACAAATGATGTGAACCCGTCTAGGGAACATGTGATAGACATACCGAAAATGGTAGTGCCTAAAGCTAAGGAACCTTTTCCAAGGCCTCTTCCACCATATCCTCTAAGGCTCTCAAAGCAAAACAATGAGAACCAATTCAAGAAATTCATTGATATGATGAAATGTTTGTCCATAAATGTGCCTTTGGTTGAAGCTCTAGAACAAATGCCGGGATATGCCAAATTCATGAAAGACTTGGTAACAAAGAAGAGATCTATGAATTGTGAAACGATCAAAATGACACATCAAGTGAGTACCATTGTGCATTCCATGGCTCCAAAGCTAGAAGATCCTGGTGCCTTTACAATCCCATGCACTATTGGTAGTGCCGATTTCGCCAAAGCTTTGTGTGACTTGGGGGCAAGCATTAACTTGATGCCCTATTCTATGTTCAGGACATTGGGGATTGGGCAACCAAGACCCATATCCATGAGGTTGCAAATGGCGGACACGAAAAAGACTAGGGTATTGGGGATAATTGATGATGTGCTAGTTCGGGTCGACAAGTTCACACTTCCTGCAGATTTTGTGATACTTGAATGTGAGGTTAACTACGAGGTGTCAACCATATTGGAAGACCTTTTATAACTACAAGAAAGGCCTTAGTTGATGTGGAATCTAGGGAGCTCACCGTCTGGGTCGGTGATGAAAAAGTTGTGTTCCATGTTTGCAAGTCAATGAGGCAGCATAATAGCAACAAAGTGTGTTTGTTTGTGGATCTTGTGACCGAAGTGATTGTTGATGACACAAGCATTGTAATTAATGTTAAAGACCCATTGGAATCTGTGTTTTTGAATCTTTATATGGATGAGAAGGATGGCTTGGTGGAATATCTCAATGCTTTGCAAGGAATGGGATCATATACATATGAGCCCCGAAAACTTTCCTGGACCTCGAGAACAGGAAGACTCCACCAACAAAGCCCTCAATCGAGAAGCCTCCCACATTGGAGTTGAAGCCCTTTCATTCACACCTCAGGTATGAGTTCCTAGGACTTATTCCACTTTACATGTTATTCTTTCCTCGTGCTTAACTAACGTGCAGGTAGATGCCACCCTTTCGGTGCTCCAAAGGAGGAAAAAGGCAATATGTTGGACATTGGCAGATATTCGGGGTATAAGCCTCGCCTTTTGCATACACAAAATCATATTGGAGGAGGACGCCAAACCCTCTCTGGAATGTCAAAGAAGGTTGAATGAGGCCATGCAATGGGTAGTCAAGAAAGAGATCATCGAGTGGTTGGATGCTGGGGTTGTCTACCCCATTTCTGATAGTTCATGGACTTCACCGGTACAATATGTCCTAAAGTAGGGGCATGAATGTGATTACAAATGAAAACAATGAGTTGATCCCCACAAGAACTGTCACCGGTTGGAGAGTATGCATGGATTATAGGAAGCTCAACAAAGTGACTCGGAAAGATCATTTTCCGCTTCCATTTCTTGATCAAATATTGGATAGACTAACCGGACGTGCTTATTATTGCTCTTTGGATAGGTATTCTAGATACAACCAGATTCTTATTGCACTTGAAGACCAAGAGAAGACAACCTTCACTTGTCCGTATGGCGCATTTGCATTCTCAATGATGCCGTTTTGTTTGTGTAATGCACCGACTACTTTTCAGCGATGTATGATGGCAATATTCACGGATATGGTGGAGGACTTCCTTGAGGTATCCATGGATGATTTCTCTGTTGTGGGGGTTTCTTTTTAAGAATGTTTGGATAATCTTGATAAGGTATTGACACGTTGAGGAGACCAACTTGGTGCTTAATTGGGAGAAGTGTTACTTTATGGTTGAGGAGGGCATTGTCCTCGGCCACAAGATCTCCAAGAATGGTATTGAAGTGGATAAAGAAAAAATTGAAGTGATATCAAAACTCCCTCCTCCTACTTCCGTCAAAGGAGTGAGCAAATTTCTAGGTCACACGGGGTTTTACCGTCGGTTCATCAAGGATTTCTCAAAGGTGGTGAACCCCTTTTGCAAGTTGTTGGAAAAAGATGCTAAATTTGTGTTCAATGATGATTGTATGAAGGCTTTTGAGATACTCAAGTATAGGTTGACTGCCACTCCCATCATTACCACACCGAATTGGAGCTTACAATTTGAGCTCATGTGTGATTCTAGCGACGCAGCGGTAGGAGCAATATTGGGGCAAAGAATCAACAAGATATTCCATCCGGTCTACTATGCTAGTAAGGCCATGAACAAAGTCCAAGTCAACTATACGTTGATCGAGAAAGAACTCTTAGCCATTGTCTTTGATATGGAAAAGTTCCAACCGTACCTCATGGGTACCAAAGTGATTGTTCACACCGATCACGTAGCGCTTTATTATTTGATGAGAAAAAGGACTCAAAGGCCAAATTGATGTGGTGGCTACTTCTTTTACAAGAATTTGATCTTGAAATCATAGACTGAAAAGAGAGTGCAAATCAAGTGCCGGACAACTTATCCCGTTTTGAAGAGGAAGGGATGCCTCATGATGGCCTTGAGATCAATCATTCATTTTCGGATGAACAACTCCTTTCCATGTTTTTTAATGTGATGCCTTGGTTCGCTGATGTGGCTAATTATCTTGTTAGCGGAATTGTCTCGAATGAGTTATCTTCAAGCCAAAGGAAGAAGCTCAAACGGGACTGAGCCACGTCATACCTATATATATATATACACAAGCATATCGTACCAAAATCAAAAGCAACTCTGGATCAAGTGGAGCACGTCAACTCTCGCTGATCAAGGATCCTAAGAAGGGGGACCATTGGCTTGTACCTGCACTTGCGGGCATGAAGCGCAGGCCCCGGGAAATAAGGCGTCAGTATGAATAAAGTACCGAGTATGTAAGACATAAAAATCAGTACATAAAAGACATGGATGAAATATGGAATAAAGAGATCCACCTGTAAGTCTGAATAACTTTGTAAATTTTGAAACATTTATAATGTCATGCACGTGCATATAAATGTCGTGTCATGCATAGGTATAGATGTACATAACATCATCAAGCATCTGAGGGCATCCCGTCATATCGTCTCGGCCACTGTGGGCAACATCATCAATATATATCAACTGATAACGCCATCTGGTCATGGATCGATGTACATGTATAAATGCATGAAATACATGAAAATATGTTAATAACCTCAATATTCCTTTCAGATAAACTTTATCATATGCATATTATTTTGAGACCCATGAATAGAGGATATAATAATATGTCACATGGGGAATCAAGAACATAGAGACCCCTGGCATTTCAATGAATAGAGTCGTTTATGAAAACTGTGTATTTGCTTGCTTCTTCCGTATAATTTGGATCATGCAAAAAAGAAAGAAGGGGTAGCCTTAACATACCCGGAGTAGAGAAAAATTTGTATGATATTTTTGGAAAAGGTATCATATTAATATATAAAGCTCCCTCTAAAGTTTAGGTTTCTGTAACAGCAATTAGATAGATTGGACAACGAAGCTTGGAACATAGAGTTCTAAATAACCAGTTCAAAATTGAGATGATATTCCTTCAATGGAAATTAGAAATTATAACGACGACCCTTATACAACCTTGAGACAGGAAAACAACAACCCATACTGCATTGGTACTCTTAAATTGAATGCAAAAGTTTGGATATGTACCCATTTGTTATATTCTTGCTTGAGTTCTATGGTGGAAATTAGCAAGAGTAAGGGAGGAGAACCTGGTCGAAAGGTACATATGCTATGGCTTGACTATATAGAAACCTTATTTTAAATAATACTATCAGTATTGAGATGATCGATAATATTTTCTACTCTAAGCAACAAAAGATTTCTAATAAAGCAAAAAATGAAAATGAATATAAAGAAACTAGCCAACTGCATTTGTATTGAAGAATTTTTAGAATTGAAGTGTTTTGGTAACACTTCACGTTGTGGAAGTGTTTTGGTAGCACATTATTTGCCACCTATCAAGAATGACTAAGAGTCATATCTTTAGGAAGTGTCTTGCTTCCATGTTTGGGTGGAGGGTATTTTAATCTTTATCCAAACTTATTAGTTAATTAGGTAATATCCCATTACCCGGTAATTAATCAATTACCCATATATTAAGAATTATCTCAACTTAATTAAAATACTACTCATCTTTTTTTTTTATACTTTATACATTATACTATCATGGTCATATGGTACCTTGTACGGTACTAGTCCATAAATATCGAGTATTATAGCTCGGACCGTATTTTATTCCAAATCGGCAATCTTCAACGAAACTCATTTTCTTTAATTTGTGTACCCTTTATCCTTCATGGCATTTACTTATCACTTTTGATAACTAACATAAATACGTTAACCTCAAGATAATCTCATCCCCGAGTCTTCGTCGACTAACTGAAGACAAAATTTTAATGTACGAAAATGCGAGATGTAACATCCTTCTCCCCCTAGAAACATTCGTCCTCGAATGTTTAACTCAGTAGGATCTATATAACTTTGGCAGAGTAGCCTTTGTAACAATACTACTATCAAATCTTCCTGTAGAACTCAATAATTCAACGCCATGTAGGACCACAATCATCAATAATGATAATGGCCTCACACGACCATGACAATAACTAACACAAAAATCCATACACGTACCTTAAGGTTGTGATATCTCAGTCGAACCCTTCTCTAGAGGAGGAAATAAGTAGGGATATCTAGACTTCATGTCTTCTTCGGCCTCCCAAGTTATTTCTTCCACAATGTTGTTTCTCCAAAGTACTTTCACCAAAGCTACGTCTTTAGTTCTCAATCTTCGAAACTGTCTGTCTAATATAGCAATGGGAGTTTCTTCATATGATAGCTGCTATGTGACCTGAACGTCGTCAACTAACACGATTCTGGAAGGACTCGATACATTTATGGAGCATAGACACATGAAAGACTGGATGTACAGACTCCAAGTCCGAAAGCAAGTCTAACTCACTTGCTACCTGTCCTACCTTATGTATGATCCTATATGGTCCAATGTACCAAGGGTTAAGTCTTCCGTTCTTACTGAACCTCATAACACCTTTTATCGGTGATACTTTTAGGAATACTCAGTCATCAACCTGAAACTCCAAGTCTCGCTGTCGATTATCCGCATAAGACTTCTAATGGCTTTGAGTTTCTAATAGCCTTTACTGTATAAGCTTAATTTTCTCAATCGCCTGTTATACAATTCCGGTCCTACTAACGTAGAACCACCCTATAGGCGACCTACACTTCCGTCCATAAAGAGCTTCGTATGGAGCCATCTAAATACTGGAATGGTAGCTATTATTATATACAAACTCAATAAGAGACAGATGATTATCCCAGTTACCCTTGAAGTCTATCACACAAGCTCGTAACATATCCTCAAGTATCTGAATAGTATGCTTAACTAGTTCATCTGTCTGGGGATGAAATGTTGTACTAAGACTTACTTGAGTCGCCAATCCTTTTTGGAAAGACCTCCAAAAGTTAGTTGTAAATTGAGCTCCTCTATTTGAGATAATAGATACAAGGACACCATGCAGTCGTGCTATCTCCTTAATATAAAGCCTTGCATAATCCTCTGTGGAATATGTAATCCTAACGGGCATAAAATCGGTTGACTTGATAATCCTATCAACAATCACCCATATCAAATCGAACTTGCGCTGGGTAAGAGGTAAGCCTACGATGAAATCCATATTGATTACTTTCTATTTCCAAGTCGAAATCTCCATAGCATGCAATCCGCTGGGTTTTTGATGCTCAATTTTAACCTACTGAAAGTTAGGACATTGAGCAACAAACTCCGCTATATCCTTTTTCATTCTGTCTCACCAATATACTTATATGTATCATGATACATCTTTGTCGCTCCTGGATGGATAGAATAACGAGAATAGTGAGTTCCTTAACCTGCCGACACAGCCCTGCAACATTAGGGACACATAATCGTCCTCGATATCTGAGGACCCATCTTCTGTAATTTCAAATGGTGTCTTCTCCTTCTGAGGGGCGGTATCCCTATAATGAACTAACACCGGATCCTCGTACAGGCGCTCATTTACTTCAGTTACTAAAGAGGATGTTGCCGTATCCTAAATAGTAATTCTAATATCACCTGAGTCTAGTAACCGAACTCCAAGACTAGCTAGCTGATGAATCTCATGGGCTATTACCCTCTTTTCTAGCTGTAAATATGATAGGCTACCCATATATCTATGGCTGAGGGCGTCGGCTACTACGTTTTCCTTCCTCGGATGGCATAAAATATCAACGTCATAGTCTTTAAGTAGCTCCAACCATCTCCTTTGACGTAAATTCAATTCCTTTTGCTTGAAGATATACTAGAGGCTCTTATGATCCGTATAGATATCAACATGAATGCCATACAAGTAGTGCCTCCACATCTTTAGTGCATAAGTCACCGTAGCTAGCTCTAATTCGTGGGTTAGGTAGTTCTTCTCGTGCTTTCTTAGTTTTCTAGAAGCATAAGCTACAACCTTGCCATGCTGTATCAGCACACAACCCAATCCAATTCCTGAAGCATGACAGTAGATAACATAACCATCAGCCCCTTCTGGGAGCGTTAGAACTGGTGCTGAAGTTAATATGTCCTTTAATGAGTCAACTTTGTCACAGGTGATGAAAAGGAAGAAAATCCTTCTACAAATCTCCTATAATAGCCTGCCAAACCGAGAAAGCTACGAACCTCCATTAGTGTTGTGGGTCTAGGCCAAGTCTTTACTGCCTATATCTTTTTGTATCCACCCGAATGCCTTCACCCGAAATGATATGCCCAAGGAGAGCTACAGAGTTCAACCAGAATTCATATTTAGAGAATTTTGCATAAAACTTCCCTTTTTGTAGAACTCTGAGCACAGTACGTAAATGATCTGCATGCTCAGCCCCTGGAACGAGAATACCCCAATATATCATCGATAAATACAATTACGAACAGATCTAAAAAGGGCCTGAACACTCGGTTCATCAAATCCATGAATACTGCTGGGGCATTGGTCAAACCGAATGACATGACACGAAACTCAAAGTGCCCGTATCTAGTCCTGAATGTTATTTTTAGAATATCTTCCTCTTTAACCCTTACCTGATGGTACCCGGACCTGAAGTCTATCTTTGAAAAACACTTGGCACCTTGCAACTGATCAAATAAATCATCAATCCTCGGGAGTGGGTACTTATTCTTGATTGTCACCTTATTTAACTGTGTATAATCAATACCCATCCATAAGGAACCATCTTTCTTCTTCACAAATAACATAGATGCTCCACAGTGATGTACTAGGTCTGATAAAGCCCTTTTCAAGCAAGTCCTTTAGTTTTTCCTTCAACTCATTTAGCTCAGCGGGGGCCATTCTATAGGGAGGAATAGATATTGGATAAGTATATGGTGGTAGGTCAATAGCAAACTCAATTTCTCGCTCTGGTGGAAGACCCAAAAGCTCATCAGGAAAAAACATCGGGAAACTTATTAACCATAGGGATGGACTGAATGGTTGATGACTCTACTTCCACATCATGAACCCTATCTAAGTGATAAATACATCCCTTTCTAATCATCTTCCTTGCCTTGAGATAGGAAATAATTCTACCTCTCGGCGATGTCGTATTACCTTTCCACTCCAAAATAGGCTCCCCTAGAAATTGAAGTCGAACGATCTTTGATCTACAATCAATGTTGGCATGACAAGAAGCCAACCAATCCATACCCATTATAACATCAAATTCTACCATATCTAACTCGATTAGGTCCGCTATGGTATATCTACTATGAAATACTATTATACAACCCCTATATACTCGCTTAGCTATCACTGAGGCCCAAATAGGTGTAGACACCTCAAAAAGTTTAACCAATTAAGGTTTTATTCCAAACTTACTAGCAACCAAGGGAGTAATATATGATAAGGTGGAACCTGGGTCAATGAGTTCATATACATCATATGAGGAGAATGGTAATATACATGTAACAACATCAAGTCATGACTCCTGATCCTATCGTCCTGCCAACGCATAAATGCGGTTCTAAGGACTACTCGAGTTAAATGCTCCACCTCTGCCTCTACCACGACTCATTGGTGCTTGTGAACCTAGCCCATGGAGGCGTACTGATGATGACGAACCAGCTACAGATCCCGTTGGCTGAGCTATGCTTGCATTACCTCTCATCAGACAGTCCCTCATAACGTGGCCTGGATAACTACGAGTATAACAAACACCTAATCCCATATGGCACTGCCTATCATGTTGCTTACCACACTGAGCACATCGTGGCAAGGGCGGCCTTATCTGACTTGACTCACCCATATACTGAGAAGTTGAAGCCATGGATTGCCGACTATGCCTTGAATATATAGAATGAACAAATCTCTTACCGCCAAACTGAGGGGGTGTGCTAGCCAATGGCTGGGCTTGATACCTGGGTATTGTTGTCTCTGACCACCTCGAAACTCACCAGAAGGACCCGAAGACCTAGCTCTCTTATTCTGGTCCCTATCATTGTCACGATCGGCCCTCTATTTCTGCTTATGCTCCTCTACACCCTGAGCATATCATGAATATGAGAAATATCCATGTCTAGCTGAAGTGAGACCGACATACAATCGTTAAGCAAGTGCAGCTCTAACCCTATCACGTACGGGTGAACCCGATCCTCCATTTTAGATACAATAGTGGGAGCATACCTAGCCAACGAATCAAACTAAAGACTATACTCCCGAACACTCATGTTACCCTGCCGAAGGGTCAAAAACCTATCAACTCTAGCCCGCCTAAGCTCTGGTGGAAGATAATGATGAAGAAAATCTTCTGTAAACTCCTGTCATACTGCCGGAGGGGCATTCTCACCTTTAGACAACTCCCAAGACTCATACCAATTAATTGTAACATCCTGAAGTCTATAGGAAGCAAGCTAAACTGACTCAGTCGTAATGGCCTTTATTACCCTTAAAGCCATCTGCATTCTATCGATAAATACCTGAGGGTCTTCGTTTGAATCTGCACTAGTGAATACCGAAGGGTCCAAATTAATGAAATTATGAACCCTCGCACTAACGGACCTATCTGCATGACCAATGCCTACTTCTTGATGCGGAGCTTGCACAACTACTAATCGAGTTAATAGCTAAATAACATCTCTTATCTCCTGAACTGGTGTATCTGTCTGAGGGGATGAACGTATAGGGGCGGGCTCTGGAGCTGGTACCCCTCGGAACTCTTCTGGAAAGGGCGGGTATGTGAAGTCTTAGATGGAATCTCACTATTAGACTCTCCCCAAGCCCTGGTAATTCATGGCGCTCGACTAGTAGTTTTACCAGCCACAGACCTTCCCTTCTGGTCGGCTGTAGTCTTCGAAGGCATCGCTAAAAATATAATATATTGTTAGGAATATGAATTCTTATATCGCACGATCTAAGATAAAAAGAAAGGATAACATCCTATATGTCCGACAGCCTCCTGTCTATAAGCGTGGTGCAAAACACACCCATAAGCAAGACTCTACTAGACACGGTCTATAGCTACTCTGATACCACTTTTGTCACGACCCAAACCGATGAGTCACGATGGGTGCCCAAATCCTACATGTCGAACATCTTTAAGCACGCGTTTAAGATATAAACGTGAATAACATACGTGAGGGAAATCTATCAAAAAGACATATGTACATATACATGCGGAATACAGTGGGCGAGCTGGCAAGGCTACTATAGACAACCATATACCCAAAACTAAAAGCTGAAAAGGCCATATACTATGCAACTATACTTTACTATCTGCAAACCACTTAATAAAAATACAACTGTACAAAGATGGGACTGAGCAACGTCATATATATACATACAAGCATATCGTACCAACATCAAAAGCAGCTCCGGATCAAGTGGAGCATGCCAACTCTTGCTGATCAAGGATCCTAAGAAGAGGGACCGTCGGCTTGTACCTGTACTTGCGGGCATGAAATGCAGGCCCGAGAAATAGGGCATTAGTACGAATAATGTACCGAGTATGTAAGGCATGAAAATCAGTACATAAAAGACATGGATGAAACATGGAATAAAAAGATCCACCTATAAGTCTGAATTGCTTTGTAAATTCTGAAACATTTATAATGTTATGCACGTGCATACAAATGTCGTGTCATGCATAGGTATAGGTGTACATAACATCACCAAGCCTCTGAGGGAATCCCATCATATCCTCTCGGCCACTGTGGGCAACATCATCGACATAGACCAACTGATCAGGTGGTGGTACGTATATACTGCCGTAACCTTTTCTAATATCCCATATATATATATATATATATATATATATATATATATATATATATATATATATGTGTGTGTGTGTGTGTGTGTGTGTGTGTGTGTGTATGTGTGTGTGTGTGTATATAACACCATCTGATCATGGGCCGATGTACATGTATAAATGCATGAAAATACAATAATGACCTCAATATTCCTTTCGGATAAACTTTATCATCTGCATATTATTTTGAGACCCATGAACAGAGGATATAATAATATGTCACATGGGAAATCAAGAACATAGAGACCCCTAGTATTTCTATGAATAGAGTCGTTTATGAAAACTGTGCATTTGCTCGTTTGTTCCGTATAATTTGTACCATGCTAAAAAGAAAGAAGGGGTGGCCTTAACATACCTGGAGTAGAAAAAAATCCATGTGTTATTCTTGAAAAAGGTATCATATTAAAATATAAAGCTCCCCCTAGATTTTTGATTTCTGTAACAGCAATTAAATAGATTGGACAGTGAAGCTTGGAACATAGAGTTCTAAATAACTAGTTCAAAATTGATGATATTCCTTCAAATAGAAATTAGCAATTATAACGACAATCCTTATACAGCCTTGAGACAGGAAAACAACAACCCACACCACATTGTTACTCTTAAACTGAATGCAAAAGTTTGGATATGTACCCATCTTTTATATTCATACGTGAGTTCTATGGTGAAAATTAGCAAGAGTAAGGGTGGAGAACCTAGACGAAAGGTACATGTGCTATGAATTTACTATATAGAAACCTTATTTTAAATAATACTATCAGTATTGAGATAACCGATAAAATTTTCTTCTTTAAGCAAAAAAAGTTTTCTAATAAAATAAAAAATGAAAATAAATATAAAGAAAATAGCCAGCTGCATTTGTATTGAAGAATCTTTAGAATTGAAGTATTTTGGTAACACTTCACGTTGTTGAAGTGTTTTGGTAACACATTATTTGCCACCTATCAAGAATGACTAAGAGTCATATCTTTAGGAAGTGGCTTGCTACCACGTGGGGGTGGGCGGTATTTTAATCTTTATCCAAACTTATTGCTTAATTAGGTAATATCCTATTACCCGGTAATTAACCAACTACCCCCATAATTAATAATTATCTCAACTTACTTAAAATACTACTCATCTACTTTTTTTTAGTACTTTATACATCATACTATCATGGTCATATTGTACCTTGTATGGTACTAGTCCATAAATTTCGAGTATTATAGCTCGAACCGTATTTTATCCCAAATCAGCAAACCTTCAACGAAACTCATTTTCTTTAATTTGTGTACCCTTTATACTTCATGGAACTTACTTGTTGCTTGTTATAAATAGCATAAATACTTTAACCTCAAGATAATCTCATCCCCGAGTCTAAGTCGATTAACTGAAGATGAAACTTTAATGTACGAAAACGCGAGATGTAACACAAGTGGACAGGTTGAAGTCTCCAACAGGGAGATCAAGAATATTATATCCAAGACTGTCAATGCAAACCAGACTGATTGGTCAAGGAAACTTGACGATACTTTATGGGCCTATAGAACAACTTACAAGACTCCAATTGATATGTCTCTGTATCGGTTTGTGTTTGGAAAAACATGTCACCTCCTGGTGGAATTAGAGCGTAAGGCCATGTGGGAATTGAAGAAGTTGAACTTTGAGTGGGATGCAACTGCCAATCTTCGGGTGGAGCAATTGAATGAACTTGATGAGTTCTAGTTCCATGATTACTCCAGTTCGTCCTTGTATAAGGACAAGATGAAGTACCTACATGATAAGTATATCCCGAACAAAGAATTCAAAGAAGGTGGCCTTGTTCTCTTATTCAACTCTCGGTTAAGAATGTTTCCGGGAAAGCTAAAGTCAAAGAGGAGCAGTCCCTTTGAAGTGGTACATATGACTCTTTTTGGTGCTCTATATTTCAAAAACAAGAACGGTGAGATATTTAGAGTCAATGGCAACCGGGTGAAGAACTACCTTGGAAAGATTAATGATAGCCACGTTGTGGCATTGATCCATTTCAAGTGAATGATGGTAACATACATCGTGCTGTGACGTTAAATCAGGTGCTTCTTGGGAGGCAACCCATGTGTTTTTCTTTCTTTTAATTTTTTTCTTAGATTAGGCATTATTTTGGTCTAACTGGTTGTGAAGTGTGTGTAGAGATTGTTTGTGTAGTGCAAGGAATTGACACAGAAAAAGTTGGTTAAGTGGTGAAATTTCGCGGACCGCGCCCAAAATTATGCGGACCATGCCAAACATTATATGGACCGCACAAGTACTTCACGGCCGCACAAATCTGTGCGCGGTCGCGCAGCTGGATGATGGAAATTTCTAGCTCTCTGAATTTGGCCTGTCAAAATTCCTTAAGAGATCGCGGCCACGTTCAAAATTTTGCGGACCGCACGATTTGTGTCGCCACTGCTAATTTTTTGCGGACCGCTTCCAATTGACTCTGCAAAAAGGTAAAAAATGCAGACCGCGACAAAATTTCGTGACCGTACTCAAGTAAGTCGGTGAGGGTCACTGGTTTAGAGTATAAATATACCTTTTTGGAACTATTCACACTTTATGAACCCTGACTTCTCTAACACGCCTAAAGCACTGTAAACTTGTTATTGCTTTCAATCTCATCCAATTTTCATCAAATTTTCATTTCCTACTACTTTTCACAACTTGTATGTTCATTTCAATGATTTAATTTCATCTTTTTCTTTTCTTTTCTCTTTTTTTTTAAATTTTCCTTTTTAGTTAGGGTTAGATTCATACCATAATGTTAAAATGATGCTTAAATCTTGCTTAGAAATGTATGGGTAGTGTTAAAATGCATAATGGGGCTGGATTTAGTAGCTTTGCATGCTTAATTACCATAAATCTTGTACGATTAGTAAACCATAGTAGCAAGTGTTCATCAGTGCCGAACTAGTTTGAACTCCGCGGCCGCACACATTATTATGCGGTTTGCGATAGGGTTTACGACGGCATACAAAATTGTGCAGTTCGCGATACCCTAGTTCCAAGGCATTAATATATGCTTAGATTTTTCATCCGCGGTCAATTTTGTGCGGTCCACGACTGATCTTTCACGGCCACACTCAATTTTGTGCAGTCCACGCATTTGAACTTCAGAGAATCAGTCATTTGTTTTTGCGGCTGGACCCAAAATTGTGCGGTCCGTGATGGGTCTTTCATGGCTGCACTCATTTTTGTTCGATCCACGGTTGATTAAATTCAAAGAACCAGTAGTTCGAGCTTGGTCTCTTCGCGGCCGCATTCACTTTTATGTGGAACGCAATGGGTGGTTTGCCGCTGCACTCACTTTTGTGCAGTCCGCGCTGCCATGTTCTGAGAAGCAATGTCTTTCATTTCATCTTCAATGATTTAACACATGTTGAACCCCAATTCTAAATGACTTTCACTAGTGTGTTATAGACAATGGTGTGTTCCCGAGGTCGAGGTGATACTTCCAAAGGAGGGCAGAACCCTCCCAAGAACGGGGTCGAGGCAAACCCAACATACCTCTGTCAGTTCAAAAGATAATAAACAAGAAAGCAACTACCAATAGAGCCTCAGACACTTCTGAGACAAGTGAGTATGTCCCATTCGGGGAGGCTCGGATGAAAACTCCGGGCAAGCACAGTCGAAAGTCCAGTCCTAACAAATCCCCAAACAATTGCCAGGGAGATGTCATTTGGTTGATGAGTCCTCCTCCTCTGAGGGTTCATCTGGGGGTTCGGAAGAGGGTAGTGAAGATTCTGAACCCACTTTCGCACATGCTCCCTCATCTCCAATCAATTTAGATGATG
The DNA here is from genome assembly GCA_026770625.1 of Nicotiana glauca. Classification (NCBI taxonomy): domain Eukaryota; kingdom Viridiplantae; phylum Streptophyta; class Magnoliopsida; order Solanales; family Solanaceae; genus Nicotiana; species Nicotiana glauca. The sequence goes on along the minus strand of MU702895.1, from coordinate 67,116 downwards.
ATGATGAAGTCCTGGATGACGGGAGAAGGAGTGATACAATTGTGGGAGGCCTAGCAAGATCAAGGAACCTGGAGGTGTGGGGTGATAGGTTCGTCAATAAGAAAGCTTATGCAAAATTTTGGGAATGGTGGACTTAAAGGTCTCTCACTCTTGAGCGACAGTTCATAACCAAAGACAAGAGCCATCACAATCCAAATATTCCAAAGCAATTCTCGGAGAGAAATGGATGGAAATGGTTCTCCGGCCGTCCGCATAATGCTAATGAATACCTCATCAAGGAGTTTTATGCCAATATTTCCCACATCAAAAGAGGTACAAAAGTGATAAAGGCCCGGAACTTGGAAATCCGATTTGATGGCCAAGCACTGAACATATATATAGGGTTTGAGGAGGTTGAGGTGGTGCAATACCTGGAGAAACTATCCTTGGGTGAGGCAGTTCTCCCATGTCTAGCTGAGTTACTTGCTATTCCAGGGACGACACCTATATGGCTCACAGCAGGAGTGCCAATCGTCAGAAACACCCTTAAGTTTGAAGCAAAAGGGTGCAAATATTTGTGTGCAGCCGTCTTGACCCTTGCCAACATGAAAATGTCCTTCCACTTTCCCGAGCAGTGCTGGTAGCTTCCATCATGGCAGGATATCCTATTAATGTAGGGAACTTGATATCCTATAGCATCTCTAACGTAGTCTAGATAGAAGAAAGATCTTATCCCTACCTCAACTTCCTCACTGAGTATTTCAAAGACCAAGGGGTTGAGCCGAGACGTTTTGATGTGGAGGTGAAGGCTAAAAATCCTTTCTCATGGTATCACCTTTAGGGAGCGAACAACCCTAAATTCAAAGGTAAAGCCACTACCTCTACTGGCCAGTCTGAAGAGCCAGGGGTAGTGGCCAATGGGTCAGTTGCCGAGCCCTCCACAACAACCGGTACTTCTACCGAGCAGCAGCCATGCCTCCTCCATCTTCTGGCCCATCTATCTCAGTGCCACTATCAGTACCTTTACTTCCAATTACTCTCAGACTTCACAGAGAGTTTTCCAAACACTGTCCAGTCTCAACAACTAGATGCAGGCAACTACCACAAAGTTGTCTGCCATATCCAGTGTAGTGGCAACACAGTCTTCAGTCCCAACAGAGCTTTAGGTACCTCCATCAGTGGAGGACTCATTGAAGAAGATTCTGCACAACCAGAAGAAGATCCTGGAGACTCTGAATACATATGGGAAGATAATCAGAGATTTGGGGAAGCAAGTGAAGCAGCTGCGAAAGACTCAAATGGAGTCGGTCAAGAAGTTGAGCAAAGAGGTTGAGAAGATTTAACATGTGGGAGATTCGCCAATGGACCTTCTCTTGGAGGAGACAATCCTAGCAACACATGCAACAGAGCCCAAGACACTAGGGTAGCAGCCGACCAGTCTGAGGAGTGATCGGTGCTTCTATCATTTTTGGTTTTTCTTTTGTTTATCAACTAAATCTATCAACTACAGTTGTAAACTAAATTTTGCAAAGTAATGATGCTAGTTGTATGCAAT
>MU702895.1:37060-51276 GCA_026770625.1 Nicotiana glauca | reverse complement strand
AAATTAATATAATCATTAACTACAAGCTTAATCTACTTTAATCCACGTTAATTACAAGAGAAAATTGCCTAAAGTAGGCTAATACAAAGTGTCTCATGCTCAGCTGCTCAACAGATTGCCAAAACTTGACCTAAAAAAAGTAAAATGTTCTATTTATACTATACAGGAAAAACCAAACAAAAATACCCCTGAGGGTCTGGTACGGACCGCATAAAAATGACATGCGGCCGCGTAGGGCAACTGGTCTTTAGATCTGTGATTCTGGACTTGGGGATGCGCACCGTATAGAAATGTCACGCGGCTGCATAGGTTGAGTCAAGCGGACCGCGTGGAAATGGTACGCGGCCGTACAGTAGAATTTTGTCCCATTTTTACTCTCTGAACTTTTACCCACGCGGACCACACTGATTTGGTGTGCGGCCGCGTGGGACTTTGCCTTGAGTTACTGAGCCTCTAATCTCTCATCATTGCGGACCGCATAGAAATGGATGCGGTCCGTGTGGATTTTCTTCACTTTTGCTGATTCTCTGAACTTTCCTGTACGGCCGCGTGGCAAAGCAGTGTGGACCGTGCAGGTTAAGCTTGAACTTGGTAGCTTTCAGAACCTTCCTGCGCGGCCGCACATCAAAACAGTGCGGTCCGCGCAGGTCTCCTATTTCCCACTTTTAATCATCTTTTGTCGCTTGGCAGATTTCACTCCTTTTTGAGCCGATTTGTGATATTCATCATCTAGTCGCTGAAACCTGTAATCAAGCGCAACTTGTAAGTAATTCAGGACTAATCTGGAGCATTTTATGCATAAAGCTCAGGTAATAAGGGGTACAAAACATGTACAGTTCATAGTTATCAAGGAGCGAGCTGAAGCATCACACACTATTGAGGAGCTGATTCAGATGCTCAACAACCCCGTAGTCCCCTATTCAGAGGATGTTGAGATACAATTAGAGGATTCTGAGGACCTTGTTTAGGTTGAGGACCCAATGCTTACAGAGACCACATAGGGAATTTTCTTTACTCTCTGTCCCCTCCCTGTTCTTATTTGTTATTAGCATTGTGGACAATGCTATCTTTCATTGGGGGTGGTCCATTTTGATTTGATGACATTTGGTATGTAATAACAATTACACTATTTTTCTTTATCTTTATTTTCACTTTTGGTATGTATATATTTTTACCATTTGATGTATATATTCATTTCCATTTATGTATATATTCGCTTTACCTCAAGTTTGTATATATACAGTTTAATTTTCGTAGTTTACTTCATAACTTCTTTCGCTATTTTGCCTTTATAGCATAGCTTCTTATTTACTTTAGTAGCTTCTTTTTAAGTTTTTAGCTTCTTTTTCATGTTTTATGTGAACAATAAACCTTTGGTTTTCTTAATGCCATGGTTCTTTCCAAAGGTGGATGTTACGTGAACCGAGTCGCTCTTCCCAATGATGGATGGCGTGACAACCTTCTTAAGGGATTGATTCTGTTTTCTTTATGTGTTGGTATATATATTAGTAATAAATAAAAGTGTCTCAAGCAAGGTTCTCTTGGTACTAACACATTTATCTTCGACCTCATGGTTAGAAACAAGTTGATTGGCAAAGAATAGCTCTAGTTGTGACCTTTACCCTCTTGTATTGACTAAAACAATCATTGATTGGTTTCTTTGAGCCATTTGTGATGTTCAATCTTAGCTAGGATTGTTATGGGCCCTCGAATCTGTTCTCTTTAACAATCCAGCAGCTTGAGAGGTGAGGTATTAAATTGCAAGTCCAAGTTCTGTGCCAATAAGCCTAGAACTTGCCCTGAATGTTTGTCTAGGCAAAATTCTAAGTGTAGCTCGACTTGAGAAATGATTGTAGGCTCTTCTTGATCTTGAAACTTGAAAGCTTCCATAGCCTACCAATATGATATCCCTAGTCAACCCCTTTGAACCGAAGTCCTCTTTCTTTCAATAACCACGTTACAAGCTTTTATATATCCATTCTATAATGACCTTCTTTTGGCACCTGATCTTTCCTTGACATTCTTGATAGACAATTGACAAAAGCATAAGTTTGGGGGAGAAACGAGGAATGTGAAAGTGATAAAAGGTACAAAGAACAAAAAGAAATGAAGAAAAGGGAAGGCAAAGAAAAGAAAGAAAGGCCAAAAATAAATATGTCAAAAAGAAAGTGAATAAGGTAGAAAATTGAAGGGAATCAAAGAAAGCAATGATGAAAGGCATGAAATGATTAGAAAACAAGAAAAATAATTGTCATGAGCAATAAAGAGTGACAGTGTGTCTCTCTAGTCCCCCTAAGGAAGAATAAAATGACTCAAAGAGTCAAGAAAGTATGAGCCGGAATGAGAAAATGGAGTGCTTAAGAAAAGATAAAACTATCTATGCCAATAAGTCCTTCCTTGATCCAAAAGCCTTCATTACATCCCCGCAAAAGCCCTATATGATTTCGAGTTGAGTGAACTTACATTAGTAGTGATTTACATAAGGGGAAAGCTTATGGTACTTAGAACCAGACTTGTGACATTCTTTTGAGAGTGATGAGCATACTTCTTCACAATCCTTGTTTTGAGTGTTATACTCTAAAGTGAGTTTTTCTTATGGAGAGTAGAGGAGGAGGAGTTTGGGTTCCACAATGACTTACATAATAAAGTGAGATTCCTTGGTGAGTCAAGACAACTCTTGATGCTATAGTGTCACATTAGAGCTATGGTACTCAAAAAGTCAAAGCATGGTGTTGTTGATAATACATTTGTGTTGAGGGTAATTGTTAGTCCCAATTGATGTATGAATTGATTCACATTAAGGTAGTTGAAATATCCTTCTATTTTAGTGGAGGTGAGAATTACCTTATTTGCTTGAGGACAAGCAAACGCTTAAGTTTGGAGGAGTTAATAAGTAGGGATTTTAACCTATTATTTGCTCTCTTTTACTTGTGTTTTAGGCCAAAAATGTGTGAAGGTATTTTCGGAAACTAAAGTAATGTGCTTGCTTGCAAGGATTGTTCAAAATGAGCCAAAGAGTGATAATCAACTCATAAAAGAGTCAAAACTTGAACAAAAACCAAGATTGGGCCAAGAGATCTGAAACGCGGACCGCACAAATATTGTGCAGCCGCAAAAGACACAACGCGGCCGCGATTAGAAATACGTGGTTTGCGAAAAGGAGGTTCAGAGAATTGCATTTTCAGGCTAACAGATAAGCGCGGACCACACCAGAAATGTGTGGCCGCGAAAGTCTCTCTGCGGCCGCGATGGAAATTATGCGGACCGCGATGCATGAAGTTCAGAGAGCTCACAAATTGAGCAAAAGAAAGAAGTGCAGTTTGCATCAGAATTGTGTGGCCGGAGAAGTCCTTTAAGCGGCCACGATTTAAATTATGTGGTCCGCAAAACTCAGCTCAACCCAGATCTAGATTTGAAGAACGCAGAACTCGATCAGAATTATGTGGCCACAAAATAAAGAATGCGGCTACGCTCAAAATTACGCGGCCGCACAACCTCCACATGGGTATTTTTGTCAAAAAATTTCAGCTTAGTATAAATGGGACTTTTTATCATTTTTAGGTTAAGTTATGTATTAGAGGGGCACCTGAGACGGCTGCGTTTACTGCTTTTGAAAATTTTGTACTAGATTAATCTTTTAACATTAGATTCTCATCCTTTAATCTAGCATTATGAATTTATTTTCATTTCATCTTTGATTTCTATTATTCCCACGAGTAGCTAGACCCATAGCTAGGGTTCTGAACCAACCCTCGTGTGGATATTTAATGGGTATTGAAGTCTAGGACTTGAATGTGTATAGGTTAGTAATATTTACCCTAGTTCTTGCTAGAACTAAAGAATTAGTGGTTGCAAACACTGATTCATGCCTTTATGACTTAGTCTATACTTGAGAAAGAGGGACTAAGTCTAGAAAAACTAGGCTAACAAGGAATTGACGTGAACTCAAGAAATTGATAGTCCCAATTAAAAGGTTAAACCTAGAGATAGTAATGTCCTACTTGAGCTAATATGAATTGCATAAACACCCATTTGGACTTGAGAAAGCCAAATTGGGCAAAATCACTCAAATTACCGAGAGGTATAGAGTGAGTACTTGGGTGTGATAGCTATATTGCGATCCTATTCTAATCACAAGCTTGCCCTAGATTCTTGCTACCTGTTAGATATCCACCTAGATAGAAGTCACTACCTAGTCTCTTTAAACTGTTGAAAATCAACAACAAAAATATTATACTTTGTTCAAAAATTGCATACAATAGAATAGAGTTAGAAATAGAATCAATTCCAAAATGTGTGGAAGTGTAATTAAGAACAAAACCCGCATCTAGACTTAGATATAAACCTAATTCCAAATAAATTAACTCCCTTTGGATTCGATCTCGACCTAGTTGGGTAAAACTACATTGACCACCCTCGCTACTCAATAGTAGTGCAGGCTTGAACCCGATCATGGTTGTCAAAGAAAGAGGAAATTAGGCTAAACTGGGCTAACTGGGAATAACTTTTTCAATTGATTGGAGGGGTTCAAAGTAGCATAAAAGGGCTATCAAAGACGGCCTACGATCATCTCCAAACTCAACTATTACCTATAATTTTGCCTTGAGTCAGAACCAAGCCAAGTTCTAACCCTGTCGGGCATGACTACTAAGTAAGCATTTATCTCAGCACACACAGTATTTTGAATAGGTACTTAATTTAGACCATAGTCACCAATGGTCTCTCTGACTTAAAAGCACATGATCATGTAACCCACAATTCAGGCACAATCAATTTTGCCAACCGCCAGCAATTTTTCAAAAACTTATCTAAAAAAAATCTACTCTAGAAAAGGTTTGGTTCAAAATATTATGACCATGATAAAGAACCAAACAAGAAACCCATGAAAGAACAAGTGAAGAAGTTACCCTAAAAGGATAAGAAAAATATTTTGGGGGTTTTTTTCTATTTTTTTCATTTGGAAAGCAATTAAAAAATAACTATTTATAACGCCCCACCCCCACACTTAATTAGTGGCATGTCCTATGTCACAACATTTAAAATTCAAAGGTAAAGGGAACACCCCTAACTGGGTCAATCTGTGACAGAGATAATACCGATGTCCATGTGAAAATCCCGGCCAAGTGCACATAGCCATGCCATTATCTTTTGCTCTGACTTTGCATTTTGCCCAGCAAGTGACTCCACTCGAGTGCCTAAATCATCAGTAGAAGTGCGCATCCCAGCCATATCCTGTTCTAAAGCAACTATCCTTGTTTTTCACAAACTACCTGAAGGTTCTTCGACCACCTGCTCACGCTGAGCATTAGTACTAACATCTTTCCCGTGCACCTCCCTTTCCTACACGTGTGCATCTGACTCCTCACTCTCACCCTCAACAGAAATAGCATGTTCTTCCCCAATAATGACTTTATCAGCCTGAAATTTCTTCTTTATTAGGCTGAAATTTCTTCTCTCGTTACCTTTCCATCCGTAGCCTTATTTTCTGGTACCCTTGCCCCATGGCACAATCGAGTGACTAACAATGGAAAAACGAATCCATACCTCTGCGCCGGATAGTGAATTGCCATCTTCTTTTGAATGATCTTTGCCATATTAAATTCGTGTTCATTGACCAGTCACCATATCAGAGCTGCCCGAGGACCATTCACCTCAATTTTGTTGCCAGAAGGCATCAATCGATTGTTAATTATGTGTAACCAACACTTCCCTTTAAAATTTAGTGCATTAGAGTAAAATTTATGGTCCCTGATTAACCACACCATCTCCTTCCCTAGCACACAAATAGTCTGAAAGAACATAGCCTATGGGTATGGTTCTTTGTTGTGCTCTAAAAAGTGATTGATTTCACAAACTTAATCCATATACCCTGGTAAGTTGTAATCCATTTGGATAGCTTCCTTAGAGATTCGGCCTTTTTCTTTCTCACTGTACACACGTAGCCCTCATGTTCTGGGCAATTCACATAGAATTACCTAACAACCAAATTGGCTACATCAGGTTCTTCGAAGAACACTCCCATTCCCCGCCTGACTAATTCATCATGAACTTTGGGACAATCATTAAGAAGAGATCTAATGTCTATTCCCCTTTCAGGTACGGGCTTTTTGTCCGCCTTGCTATGGAACTGGTCTTGGGCATCCCACGAGACAAACTTATTCTGATCATCTGGGTGAGAGGATGTGAAAGCACGTGACCTAGAAGTGCCCACATCTTTAGATTTTAACGTGCCTGCTTGCCTACCAGTAGACGTGCTCGGGGTTTTTCTTTTATTCGAAGTGGCCATTTGCACCTACAACAACCTAAATAATCATATGATATCGTACAACTCTTCATACTAATGGATTCTTCAGACTTCACCCATATAGTGTCCACAAAACAACAGTACACCTTGCCCTGTTAAGTATCCACCACATTAACATTAGAATATCCTCCTATTACCAGTTCACCCAAGTAGACTGAAGTAGAATATCATTGGGTGACTAACAATTTCTAAAACACATCTCATGACCCACCTAATCCATGAGAAAATTTCTTTTTGGGGCTAAAGGAAATTATTGTACTTGAGTTTCCTTAAAATCATGAAATTAGCCCTCGGTTGACTACACAAACCATATAATCAAGTGAAAAGATACCAAGTAGAGTATCAAACTCAAGTACATTAATTTCCTTAGCCCCAAAAAGAAAAGAAAATATTGAAGAGAGAAGCTATTGTACATACCTGAGACTTCAAGTGGGGAAAAGGCACCAGGTGCATTAGGGTAGAGGAAGAGAGAGAGAGATAGAGAGAGAGAGAGAGAGAGAGAGAGAGAGAGAGAGAGAGAGAGAGAGAGGGAGTGATTTTTAGGTGAAATACAGAGAGGAGGGAATGGGTTAGGGTTGTGTGTGGTAAGAGAGGAGAGAAAGAGGAAAAATAAGGGGAAATACTTAGAGGGTGGGTCAAAAATTTGGATTAAAAGAAAAAGAGGTAGAAAACATACCTAGGTGCGTGTTCGATTCAAAGTGTGTGTTGTTGTGCACATCTACCAGTGCATCTAAAAATCACTTTAATGTATAATTTTTTCGTTAATGTAGACCCCTCTCTCCCTTCGTGTTCTGACAACAAAGAATAATGTATAATTTTGTTTTCTTTTGTAGTTATGTCGAAACTTTTTACTAAGTTTGGCACTATAATAAATAAAATAATTTTTTGCTAAGTGTTTGCAAAATTATTTCCTTTACATTTAGTTGATGAAGTGTCGGGAATATTTTTTCATCCGATAGCTTTCAATTTCGGTCATAAACACTTTCAAAATTTACCCTTTACTATGAGGGTTTTATAAAGAGACCGCCTTTATTTTTACGGTGCTCTTGAATAGGACGTCTCCTATTCATTACGATACAAGCATTTGAAGTTTTAGTTAACTTTTAAACGAAAAATCATTAACTTATCATTCAGACAAGAAATAGGATAAAATTAAAAGGACTTTGCTTTATTCCTTCTACTTTAAAAGGTACAAAGGCAATCATTTGCTTAAATAAAGTTGCCAATGTATGTGGCTAACTTGTACAACTTATTTCTACTGGGTTGATCATGCAGTCCCCGGTCCTATAAGACATTGATCCCGATTCTTATAGTCTTCGATTTTTGTGGCACTCTTGGTGCCATATCNAGAGAGAGAGAGAGAGAGAGAGAGAGAGAGAGAGAGAGAGAGAGAGAGAGAGAGAGAGAGAGAGAGGGAGTGATTTTTAGGTGAAATACAGAGAGGAGGGAATGGGTTAGGGTTGTGTGTGGTAAGAGAGGAGAGAAAGAGGAAAAATAAGGGGAAATACTTAGAGGGTGGGTCAAAAATTTGGATTAAAAGAAAAAGAGGTAGAAAACATACCTAGGTGCGTGTTCGATTCAAAGTGTGTGTTGTTGTGCACATCTACCAGTGCATCTAAAAATCACTTTAATGTATAATTTTTTCGTTAATGTAGACCCCTCTCTCCCTTCGTGTTCTGACAACAAAGAATAATGTATAATTTTGTTTTCTTTTGTAGTTATGTCGAAACTTTTTACTAAGTTTGGCACTATAATAAATAAAATAATTTTTTGCTAAGTGTTTGCAAAATTATTTCCTTTACATTTAGTTGATGAAGTGTCGGGAATATTTTTTCATCCGATAGCTTTCAATTTCGGTCATAAACACTTTCAAAATTTACCCTTTACTATGAGGGTTTTATAAAGAGACCGCCTTTATTTTTACGGTGCTCTTGAATAGGACGTCTCCTATTCATTACGATACAAGCATTTGAAGTTTTAGTTAACTTTTAAACGAAAAATCATTAACTTATCATTCAGACAAGAAATAGGATAAAATTAAAAGGACTTTGCTTTATTCCTTCTACTTTAAAAGGTACAAAGGCAATCATTTGCTTAAATAAAGTTGCCAATGTATGTGGCTAACTTGTACAACTTATTTCTACTGGGTTGATCATGCAGTCCCCGGTCCTATAAGACATTGATCCCGATTCTTATAGTCTTCGATTTTTGTGGCACTCTTGGTGCCATATCATGCATTGATTCCCCCAGTGTTCGAATGCTAAATACGAGGATTCAAACACTATAAGTCTTGTATTAATTGAATGTTTTTCCTTCATTATATATCGCCGCTTCATCAGTGAATACAACTTGTGAACGGTTAAATAATCCTTTTGAATAATGGAAGGCAAGGCTTGCCATCGAGCTAAAGATTATTTAACCATCTAGAGGTTGTTACCACGCGAGCTCGTATTCGTTAATCCTATCGGTCATGAGAACTTTAATGCCTTGGTATTTAAAGGTCTTGCCTTTGCCGATGATTCTCCCAACGTAATATGATTTACGTCACTGCCTCATTAAAAACATTGTCAGAAAAAACCCGATGGGACAAAAATTAATCGAAGAAAAAAAGAGTACAACACATACTTTCAATATTGATAGGAATCTTTAGCAATAATATCTTTTGAGGTGGGTCACATTCCAATTGCTGGGCAATTTGACTCCGCCTTGATTTTTCAATTCATATGATCCTTTACCGGTGACAGTTGAAACCCGATAAGGACCTTCCCACGTTGGTCTCAAACTTCCCAGCATTAATATTTTGAGTGCTTTGAGGGACTTTACTTAAAATAAAATCTCCAACTTTGAAATAAGGGAGATTCACAATGCGATTGTAATACTTTTTTATCCTTTGCTTTTGGGCCACCATCCTCACGTGTGCAAGGTCTCGGTGTTATTCAAGCAAATCTAGCTTGACTAGTAATGCTTCATTGTTTTCTTCTTCATTTGCTTAGGAAAACCTCAAATTCAGCTCCCCACTTCCAACGGTATCATAGCCTATGATCCGTGTACGAGAGAAAAGGGTGTTTCACCCGTGCTTGACTTAATGGTGGTCCGGTATGCCCACAGCACCCCCGGTAGCTCATATGGCCACTTGCCCTTAGCATATTCCAATTCTATTTAAGATTTTGGATGATTATCTTGTTGGTCTACTCTGCCTGCCCGCTAACACTCGTATGGTATGGTGAAGAAGTAATTTGTTTGATCTTTAATCCTTCCATGAACTTAGTGACTTTTGAACCCACGAACTACAGCCCGTTGTCACAAGAATTCTCCTTCGATATTCCAAATTGGAAGATTATATGGTCCCTTATGAAGTCAACCACTTAGCGTTCTCTGATATTTTGGTATGGACCTGCTTCACCTCATTTAGTGAAATAATCAGTTAAAAAAATAAGAATCATACCTTTTTGGGGCACAGCGGTAAAGGTCCAACTATGTCCATCCCAAACTTCATGAATGGCCATGGAGACATAACCTAATGCAAAAGTTCTGCTCGTTTATGCACTAATTGTGAATGACGTTGACCTTTATCACATTTTTGTAAGAAAGCTTTTGCGTCGTGTTCCATTCGGGGCCAATAATATCCAGCCTTAACTAACTTAAGAACTAGCGAGTGTGCACCAGAATGGTTTTGCAGACTCCTTTGTGGATCTCTCTCATCACATACTCCGCCTCTAAAGCCCCTAAAATACCGAGCCAGTGATCCATGGAACGATCTCCTATATAACTGCCCATCTATGAGACAGTAGCCAGCTACTTTAGTTCGTAATTCCCAAGACTCTTTTGGGTATTCAAAAAATTTACCATGTCTTACATATTCGATAAATCCGTTCCTCCAGTCCCCAAATTAAGTTGGTTGAATTTACCTCGCAGTAGTCGTCCGCATCTAACACCGAATGCAGTAGTTGGACGACCGTACCAGAATCAAACCCTTTCATCTCCGTGGATGACCCCAAATTAGCCAATACAACAATTTCTACATTTTCTTCCCTCGCAATATGGACGATCGACCATTCTCTAATCGAGCACGTAAATGTTGAATCTTGTTCAAGTATTGTTGCATGTGCTCCTCCTTTGTATTGAAAATCCCATATACTTGGTTTACCAACGGCTGGGAGTCGCACATTATATTGATGACCTCAAAACCTAGTCCCCGGGCTAGTTCAAGTCCTACAACAAAAGCCTCATACTCGGCTTCATTGTTAGTTAATGGTATAACTCTGATGTCCTGTCTTAGAGTCTCCCCGAGGGCGTGATTAAAACTAACCCGATATGAGACCCTTTTATATTGGAGGCTCCATCCATAAACAAATTCCAAACTCCCGACATTGTTCCCGACACCAACATGACTTCCTTAATAGCCAAAGACGTTAACCCCGAACTGAAGTCGGTCACGAAGTTAGCTAAAACATGTGACTTAATTGCAGTCCTGGGTTTGTACGCTATGTCCAATTCATTGATTTTGATTGCCTACTTAGACAAACAGCCTAATAATTCAGGCTTGTGAAGGACATTCATTAAGGGAAAGTGTTACATCCCATTTTTTCATACGTAAAACTACATCGTAAGTCAATTGATGTAAGCTTAGAAATGAGATCATCATTAAAAGTACATGAAGTAAGTTAATCATGTTACTGTAGAGGTTACAAATATTTAAGATCATGAATAACAAGTACCAAGATGGTTGGAAGGCTTAGAAGCTAAACGAATTGAAGAAAATAAGTTTCGTCGAAAGTCAACAAGCTGGGAATGTTATAACATATACTTATGGGGTGAGACTAAGGTTCTTAACATGATAAAAAGGTTATGTTATGATTTATTTTAGTTGTATGATAGTTTTGTGTCATGTTTTGAAGTCAAGAGAGTTGTGGAAAAAATGTTGGCAAAGTCCTCAGAAGTTACATTCATAAATATGTTGAACCTTAGGTCAAATGTAGCAGATCTTTTCTCCCAATATACTTAGAATTACGGGATGATCTACCTACCAAATTGAATATTTATGAGTCTAGTTTCTGAAGAATTAAACCGTTCATTGATACGATGTCGTATTACAAATATATTCACATTTTTACAAGACCGTACAGACTGGTAGGTGAGAAATAGGTGTGTCACTTACTTGTTTAAATGAAGGAACCAAATAAATCCCCAAAAAGGGGCAGCCAAGGGGCCTTTTAAAGGCTGAATCAGAACGTTTCTTTCACTCATATTTAGACAATAACTTCAGATTGAAACCCTGCAACTCCTCCCCCCGAAAATCCCATACAAACCCTAGGTGATTTCCTGTGATACAAAGCAATCTAGTGCCGAAAAACCTGGACAACTTGCTAATTTCCCTTTATGCTTCTTGTAGCTGTGTTGGGGGAATGATTTTAGATGAAGAGGGAATAGGTTTCATGAGTTCTACTTATTTCAATGTAAGTTTATGCTTCTCTTTCCCTTATCTAAGCTTCTACGAGTTGTAGCTCGATCATAAAGACTAGAACTTGCGAGTTTTGAAAGAGTACTATGTTGTTTGTTGTGGCATCACTGTTGGCTGGTTGAAGTTAATATTAAGTTGAATTCATGGTTTTTATATATGATAAGAAGCTTTATCATATATTTTTGGTTGTGTTTCTCTATTTGAAAGAAAAGACAAGTTAGAAACGTATTTTAGTAATCTGAAAAAAAAAGTTTTGAATTGCTGAACTTGTGAAATTTTTATGGGGTCATTTTAAATCTTTATTGTGGCTAAAAATTAGTAGGGATAATTGAATATGTTAAGGTTAATGTTGTTTATAAATTATGGAAAGAAGAATGAGTTTAAAATTATAATTGTTTAATCACAAACTGAGCTTGCCGCTCATCGGGATTGTTAAACTGTATTAAAAGACTTATTATGAAGATTGTTGATGTTGTTTGAGCTGTTGTTGGTTTTTGTAACTTCTGGGAAGTCATATAAACAGGGCAGGTGTTGTCTTCTTTATCATAGAATAAACCATGTCATTTAAATGCGATAAGTTAGGGCATTCGTATAGTGATAGAAGTATTCTTCATTCCTTGTAGACACAGGAGCTATAGGTTAAGTTAGCTTAAGGATTTGACGGGATATTTTGAGGTATGTAAGGTCTTTCTTTCTTTTCTTTGGAATGATTCTATAAGTTATGTTTCCCTTATAAGTAATTCAAGTGGACAAGGCTTTTTATACATGCTATAACCACAATTAAGGCCCGTTCACAAGTATAGTCATACGAATATTGAAATAGATTGTATTTTTTGAAGTTTCATGTATTCTTAAGGAGTAAATAGAGCCTTCCTAAAGGTACTTGTCTTTTATATGTAACAAGATGTCAAGATGTTAATTAAACATTACGTACAAATGGTTTAACGAATAAAAATCAATATAGTGTCCGTATAATGAGGGATTGTTATTTACGAATGGTTCGACAAGGTAGAATAATGTGTAGTTTGAAGAATGATATGAGTGTTTCGGCCTAAAGAATGGCACAAATTGTAATACTTACACATTTGTATTCATGAAAACTGATAAAGACCCATGAATATAGTTATGTTGCTCACAAGCTAAGTTAGGTTAATTATACATGAGGTTGATGTTAAGAGACGATATACACTATCTATAGAGCTGCAAACTACAGAATATGATAAGTTTAGCAATAAAAATATAGTTGAAAGAGCATAACTCCCACAACTTTTGTTGCGTATTAATGAATGGATGTGTATATATTTAATGAGTAGCCTCACAATCTAGGCATCTTAATAGCTATAAGTAGATCGAACCATGTAATCCCAAGAAACAAGTCGTGATGTGAAATAAGGATAAAAGTGCAATTCTAAAATAGTTACCACGTTCTTTACGACTAAAATAATATAAAATATGAAGGATGATATAACAAGCGGCTAAGGACTAAGGATTAGTTACTGTAATGAGTTACTCACAAACTTATATGTTTATGAATAAGAGTTTATCTATTGATAACTGAATGATGTCTGCATGAGTGATATGAAATGAGTATGTATAAGATATGATCCCTACGAACGGTCTATGATTGCGTAGGTGTAAAATGTAGCCCTACGGATAGTCTATAAATGCATAAGTGCATAATGAAGGTTGGTTATGGACGGTCTCAGTTTCATGCATAGCCAGAGCTCAGTATTATGAGCCATATGGACGGTCTACTATGTTACACGTACGATCCACTGGTTATTTATGTTTATGAGTGAGCCTCACGAACGATCTCTTATGAAACGTGTAAGTGCCACTTTTATGTTCTAGTGCAGCCCTAGAGATGTTTGATTTGTCTGTAGTAAGTATTCAGATATAAGGTATGATGGCTAGAAGAATGTTATAAATAGAGTTCCATAATATGATTGTTTCCAGTACAAGTTGCATATGGGGACAAGTTCAGGTATGTCTTGACACAAATTCGAGGTATATACAATAATAGATGTTCTCAACTAATGGAGCCTTCCCTTTTTCAGTCTACACCCTTTATAAGGTAAGTTGGATAATTCAATACTTAGATATGTTACGAGTCAGAATAAGGCAAGAATGATTCTCGGATCTAATTGACCCTCTAGATTTCTTTCAGTATATAATATATACATGTCAATTTAGTTTCAATTAATTTATTCATATGTTATCTGTCTTACATACTTAGTACATTTTACTAATGTCCCATCGTCGGGGCAGTGCATTCATGCCTATATGTTCAAGTATCCAGTTTGACGGGCTCTTATCAATGATGAAATTGATATCCAGCTGGGGATTACAAAGCTCCATTTCATCCTAAGTACAACCAAGTTTAGAGGTTATCAGACAACCATATATATATATATATATATATATATATATATATATATATATATATATATA
>MU702895.1:9371-36061 GCA_026770625.1 Nicotiana glauca | reverse complement strand
TCAGACAAACATATATATATATATATATATATATATATATATATATATATATATATATAATGGGTAGGTTAGCGTCCTGTACTGACCATATTTTGATGTTAGATCCCCTTAGAGGCTTTGTAGACACAGGTTTAATATGTACAACATGTCACAGGTCTTGGCGGTCCGTGTGTATTCATGTTTTGAGTAGGCTCACTGATACAGCATTTCCCCACTTACAATTAAGCCCATGTTAGTTACAGGCAGAATCAGTTCATCGTCAGCCTATGTATGTTCCAGTTTTTGTCGAATGAACATGAGTTACGGAATGGTTCGCTCGGGCCATTGCATCGGGTGCCCGCCACGCCTCCCCAGGTTGGGGTGTGACAGAAAGTTTGTCATAACGACTATTGGACTAAGCTTTCAAGAAGCAACTACGAGAGCTAAGGCTATCTTTTTAACGTGTGGATAATGTATCTCCACTCCCGATAATGTTTTACTAGCATAATTAACTGGAAATTGCGTACCTTCTTGCTCTCGGACCAGGATGACGTAGTTGTTCTTCTTCCCCCAATTTTGACAACAACTGAGGGCTGGACATGTATCTTTTTAGATCCTTCAACGCCTAATGGAACTCCGGAGTCCACACGAAGTCATTCTTCTTTTTTCAAAAATAGAAAAATAGTAGCACTTCTCCGGGGACCTTGATGTGAATCTGCTCAGAGCCGCCAACCAACCTGGCGGTCAACCTTTGCACTTCTTTTATGCTTATTAGTTGATCCAGGTGTCGCGCCCCCCTTTTCTAGCGAAATCAGGTTTATGACATTTGGGAGGACAACTCATTCCCTTTGGGAATTGGGTTTGTATTTTTTGAAGAGTTGCCACCTAATGATTAGGGTGCATTAGGACACCAAAAGGGTTTTGATTTGAGCAACCTGAAATAGGGTAGGCACTCATCAGAAACCACTAGTATGGTTTATGGCCAGACAATTATTGTGAATTTAGGTGCAAATAACATGTAGACAAATAAAGCTTAAAATAAGAGGGGATTTTCACATAATGGTTTACAAATAAACAAAGTTGGAAAGAACAATTAGAAAAGCTGATTTTTAAAAGAAAGAGATGAAATTGCTAAAAGAAGTAAAGAAATAAAGGGAGGGGGGTCCTAGGTTTATTAAAAATATGTATCACCCCACATAATGTCCGGTAATCACTCCTCAATGAGGGGCTACACGTGATATTATCACGCGGTCATCATATCCATATCTATCCTTCCCACTCAGTCAAGGTATTAAAGCGCGGAATGGTCTCGATTACTTATTGCATGCTATTACCCGTCCCAATCCTATCAGTCTCGGAGGCACTTAGGACTACTAATCCTAAAGGGGAGGGATATTGGGCTTATTTGAGGTTCAAAAGGTAAAAATCTAAGGCGACATACAGTAACACATATTGCACATTTAGGGGGAAGCATATAAATTAACAGAGGCTCAATTGCACCTCCTTGAACAGAAAAGCACATAATTAGCATGATTTTCACATACTGGTTAAGGTCTGATTAAATACTAAACATGAGAGAGCTTAAAGGTTGAGGCAGACTGATTTATTAAATAATTCAGATAAGAAGCCCGAATCAAGCATGCCTGCTGGTTGTAATTAATAGAACAGATTTAGTTTAGTTATTACCCTATGACTTGCCTAAGTGTTAAGACGGGGTCCTATAGGCATGATATCTACTGAATTCAAAAAATAGTAAGGCTTGAAATAAATTGTTTGAATGCATACTTGTTAAACTTGCTAAGTAAGGGAATCAGATTATTAAAAGAGAGGCAGGATTTAACGAATTGATTGTAAGTTCTGCAACTGACAGTATTCATTATTACTCGTTTTTTATCTAACACTGAATGAAGTGAATCAGATTCAATAAGAAATTCCTATAGGCATGCTTTCTATGCGTTGCTGATTTTAAACTTTGTAGACATGGTGTAAAAAATATAGAAGCCTTATAGACATAGTATCTAAATGCATAAGTCTTATTTTAAACCTATAAACATGGTATCTAGATGCAGAATTTATTTACGACTTACGAACATGGTATCTAGATGTAATTGAATATGCAGAAGTGAACAATCCTATAGGCATAATTTCTATACGAAGTTGGATATGCAAAATTCAGAATAGACCTATAGGCATGATTTCTATTTGAATATGCAGAATTCAAGATACCTATAAACATGGTTTCTATATGAAGTTGGATATGCAGGAATATAGTAGTCCTATAGTCATGATTTCTATATGTATTTGAAATATGCAAAATTATAATAGATCTATAGATATGATCTCTATATGTATCTGAATATGCAAAATTGTAATAAACCTATAGATATGATTTCTACATGTTTTTGAATATGCAAAATTGTAATGGACCTATAGGCATGATTTCTACCCTTTACATGCATATTACCTACCCTTTTTCACTAGCCACCCCCAAGAATTTATTACAACTTATTACAAACCAGAATGAATAAAAATTACATCAGAAAAAGTACAACCAAAGGAGAGCCTGATTCAGACTTCTTGTCTGAAATATGAGATAGACCAACTCAGAGACCACTGATCCAAAACCTTTCTCCAATCTGAGTGTGTCAAAGTTCCCTAAGAGCCTCAATGGCACTTTGGGAAATGTTCATACCCATTGTATCACCAGAATAGGGACAAGTGCAGTGCGAAAGGGCCAGCCCTCAAGTGTCCAAGTTCAGAGGGAGCTCAAAGGGTCCCAAGGCGAGGCTTACAAGAAGGGGGGCATAACTTAAAGTCTTAGAGAGAGTGCAAGTGAAGAATATAATTCTAAGGAATAAAGGTAAGGGAAACAACTACAAACAGTCGCACAAAGGGTTCAGGGGAATAGGGGAATTGCAAAGAGCCTATTGCTTAGGCTAGGGCAAGCTTTAGGCATGCCCAGCAATGGAGGATGCTGGCATGTCTATAAGTTTGTCAGAACATATAATATTAAAGGCTAAGATCCCAGGGGATCAAGTTTGAGTCATGAACAATAATTTGCAGTACAGTCATGCTTCAAACGATAGCATAGACACATAGGGGGTGGGGTTTTGGGATTACAAAAGATTTAGAATAGGTAGAAGAAAATTACAGCATGCTAAAGTAAGCATTGAACTATACATAAGCATAAGGCAGACATGCAAGCAAAGGTAGTAAATAAAAACATTGTTGTGATTGCTAAAAGCCTTAATCAGGACATACCAGTTTCAAAGAAGCAAAATACAGCAATAGCAGTACTTGAAAAACAGGCCACAACACAAGTAACAAGAGAGAATGCTTTTGAATGTAAGTGTGAGTTCAGAAAAATAAGAGTGTTCGTATGTTGTAATAATGGAAGAGCAGGTATTTGTAGTGTGAAACAGGCAGAAAATAAGGCAAGAAATAATCATGTACCAATTAAAATCAATCAGTAGAAGAACTTTCTTTAATTAAGGAGTTCAAACTTAAATGGTAATAAACAGAAATCATTTAAGGAAAGAGATTCAGTAAGCATCTTGTGCAAAGTAGGAAATTAGGGGTAAATACATAGGAGTTTAATTAAGGGAAGAATCTTTAAAATACATGGTGAAACAAATAAGGTAAGATACCCAATAAAATCAATCAGTACATAGTAAATCAAGGAGACAGGGATTTGAAATTACTGGTTCATGAGTAAACCAAGTCAGAAAGGCTAAGGAAAGTTTTCGAATCAAACCAAGTAACAGGGAAATTAGCCAATCAAGGAAAGAATCAATCAGACTTACACAAAGAAGGTCTAAAATCAGTCAAAAAATTGAAAGTCATTTTAGAGGGGAAGCTCGGCATATATAAAGAGTACACAAGTATTGGGCATGCGAGGCAAAATTTAAGACAAAGAAAAAGTGTCATACAATCACAAAAATCAGTAAGTAGTGAACTACAGGAACATGGTAGTCATTTTAGTGACAAAGAAGAGAGAGAGTATCAAATAGCATGCAGAGGGTCCAGTAGAAAGACATTAGAAGAGTTCAGTAGGGAATCAGAATCATACAAAGAAAAAAAGGTTGAAACAAAGATTTTGAAACTCAGTCGAGCAGTAGATGAAACAATCTTCAGAAACTCGAATAGGTCCAAAGAAGTTAGGGTTTTGAAATCAAGCAAGTTCAAAGATGAAGAATAAGCAAATCACATAGCGAATAATCTCAATACTCGAATGAACCCCAAATTTTAGGGTTTTGCCATCAATCCAGGCAAAAATACTAACTAAATGAGTTTAGAAATCTCATAAAGAAACTGAGCCTTTTAACATACATTTTCCAGTAGAAGAACAATCATAAGAAACATAGTAGAATAAACAACATAAGAAATACAGTAGAAGAAACACATAAGGAATACAGTAGAAGAAACACATAAGAAATACAGTAGAAGGAACTTATAAGAAACACAGTAAAAGACACATGAGAAACACAGTAGAACGTGCTAAAGATCAGAGAAACTTTAGAGGATAACCTAACAAAACCCTAAATCGGAAAAAGATGAAAGCTCTGAAGGTATAGTTTTGAAAGAACTTTGAGAAAATGTTTAAAAGCTTAGAGAAAACACAGATATACAACAGATCTAAAAGAATCAGAAAAACCTCGAAGGGTTAGGGTTTCAGAAGATACAGGTTATGACAAAGGCTTGGAAAGTCATTGATCTGAGCCAGAGAAGTCGAGATCAGACTCGAATAACCATGGCTGGCCGGAGCAAGGCCGGAGACGGTCATAGAACTCGAATCAAACAAAGTCTAGGCCAAGTTTCCTCATGGTCAGGCCTTGAAAACACAGTAACCAGGCGTGTAGGAGTTATAGGAGGCCGGTATAAGACTTTAATGGCCTTGGAAGCCATGCATTCCGGTGGTTTTAGGGTGGAAGTGGAGGGAGGCGGCTAGGGTTTGAGAAGATTTGAGAGAGAACTGAGTGAAGAGGGGTTTCAAAGGCGGCAAGGGATGCAAAATGACTAGGGTTTGGGGGTAAGGGGAAATTAAAAAAGAAAGATTAAAAGGTGATTGTTGATCATTTTGATCATCGGCCTAGATTGAATGGGGAATCCGGGCGGATTGTTTAGAAGGGTCATGGGTTGGGTAGATTAGGTAATTGGGTTGGGTAATTGGTTTTAGAAATTGGGTTTAATTAGAGATCCAAATCCAGCTAAAATTGAAATATCAATGGGCTATCATTTAAATAGCTATTTTCCCTCATTTATTTTATAAAAATTAGTAAATAATTTCTGAAAGTAAATTAAAGGTGCCAAAATGATTAGTAATACATAATTATTAAATTAAAAATATTGGAGTTAATTTTATAACTACAAATACAATTAAATCTTAAAAGAGGCCAGTATTGCAATTACATGCAATTTAGCTTAAAAAATGCCAAATAAATTTATAAAATATGCCAAAATTATGTTAGCTATATTTTAGCATAAATGTGAGAATCAAATAAATAAATCACCAAAAATGATAATTTTGGAGATAATTATTGGGTTTTGCTTGATAAAATAGGCAATTAATTGATTTAACAAATCTTTAAAAAATTGAGAAAAATAATAAAGTCTTGGGACATACTTATATATGCATATACATGCTATTTTGAAAGGTATTTTGCATATAAAAGTATACAAGAAAAAATTAGGTATCAATAGCTGCCCCTTTTTACCCGGGAAAGATGAAAGAGTTGTTAGGTAAAGATATGATGGCCAATTTTGACCTGGCGAAACGGGTTGAAGAGGGATTAGGCCGTGATCTAGTCTTTGAGCTGCCTACATATCGCTGGTTTTATAGGAATCAAGCCGTATGTTGTTCAGGATCCGCCGGTGGAGTATGTCGTTGGACTTTCAAGAACGGATGCAATATTTAGGGCAGGGTGAATGGTTAAAGTCTGATGGGGCTGCTGGAACTGGAGCGGAATCGATCCTATAGATATGGTCGTTGCTCGCCGGTTTACCTGCAAATAAGCAATACAAACATATATTATACGGAAATTTAAACGTGATGCAAGCTCCCGTCGGACCATGAAAGTTGTCTTTGGACGGTTAGGATGATGTCCTCAGACAATGACGTCCTGGTCCATGAAGCTTATGATAATAAAGGATTCGCAAGCCATGAAATAATGCTCTCGGGCTATGAGAATGATGCCTCCGAACCATGATACCTTTGAATAATGATATGCAAAAGATTAAAGGGATCCTCAGGCCATGGCATTGTGTTCTCGGGCTATGTAAATGGTGCCTCCGAACAATGACGCCCTCAGATAATTTGGCGATCTTTCAGCCCATGAAATGCAGTATTTGGCGATCTTTCAGCCCATGAGATATGTAAATAAAGCGGCGATCTTTCAGCTATGCAGAATATAAATAAGGTGGTGATCTTTCAGCCATGCAAGTGTAAATAAAGCGGTGTTCTTTCAGCCATGCAGGATGTAAAATAAAGCGACGATCTTTCAGCCATGCAAAATGTAAATAAGGTGGCAATCTTTCAGCCATGCAAGCGTAAATAAAGTGGCGATATTTCAGCCACGTAGATGCAGATGGAGACAGTGTTTTGTCTTGGAAAGCAGAATGGTAGCCTTATGCAATGTAGAAAATGCAAATGGAGACAGTGTTTAGTCTCGAAAGGCAGAATGGTAGCCTTATGCAATGCAAAAAATGCAGATAGAGACAGTGTTTAGTCTCGGAAGGCAGAATGGTAGCCTTATGCAATGCAGAAAATACAGATAGAGACAGTGTTTAGTCTTGGAAGGTAGAATGGTAGCCTTATGCAATATAGAAAATGCAGATGGATTTAGTCTTGGAAGGCAGAATGGTAGCCTTATGCAATGCAGGAATAAAATAAAGTGGCAAATGGTAACAGGCTGATAGCAAGTTACGATGTCATGATCGCTGGGGACATTGTGATATAGGGGATATCACTGGCTTGCTTGGATAGCAAATACTGATAAGTGAAACAATGTTCGTCTCATGGGTGTGTAGTATGTCAGATGCTTTCGCAATCCAAGTGTCTGTATCCAAATAAATATCGTGAGTTTTGTAGAGGGGAGGTTAGTTTGTATCCCTGATGGCCTTGCTCGACCTGTTCAACTTTGATCTGGTAATACAGTATGTATCATTGGGGTAGCGTTGCTAAACAAAGCGGTTTTGATAATAAACATGCATCAATTTGTAAATATGACATAAGTATATATTTAACAAATAGCTTTTAGATGAATCGAACACTGTGATATGGGTCAAGACATTGCAACTTCTCTTGTTACAGAATTTTGAGGGTCCTCCTCAAAATTCTGCCCCAGTTTAACGGGTTTATGCTTCCGACGGCTTCTTGCAATGACTGGCTGAAATTACTTCAAAATTTTGAGGGTCCTCCTCAAAATTCTGCCCCAGTTTTCAATTGCGGGGGAAAATGAAAATTTTATTGAATTGTGACCGAACCCATAGGCTGCCTACGTATCCCCTCTTAAACGGGAATTAGGTCAGACGTAGTTCAAATTGCATCGTATAGGAAAGCATAAGATTACACATAGTAGCGCTTGAATGCATCTGAATTGATTGGTTTTGGCCAAACTGCTCCGTCCATTTCTGCAAGTATAAGGGCTCCTCCTGTCAGAACTTGGTGAACCATGTATAGACCTTGCTAGTTGGGAGAGAATTTCCCCTTGGCTTCATCTTGATGCGGGAAAATTTTCTTTAATACCAGCTGCCCCGATGTGAACTGTCTTGGCTTGACTCTTTTATTGAAGGCTCTAGACATTCTGTTCTGATAAAGCTGACCATGGCAAACTGCGTTCATTCTTTTTCCATCTATAAGAGCTAGCTGCTCGTAACGACTCTTCACCCATTCTGCATCGTTGAGCTCAGCTTCTTGCATGATTCTTAAGGAAGGAATTTCTACTTCGGCGAGAATGACGGCTTCTGTACCATAAACCATCATATAGGGGGTTGCCCCAGTTGATGTGCGGACAGTGGTGCGATACCCCAATATAGCAAATGATAGCTTTTCGTGCCATTGCTTATGATTCTCTATCATTTTCCTCAATATCTTCTTGATGTTTTTGTTGGCGGCTTCTACTGCTCCATTCATCTGAGGCCTGTAAGCTGTGGAATTCTTGTGTTTGATCTTGAAGGTTTCACACATAGCTTTCATCAAGTAACTGTTGAGGTTGAAGCCAAGCTCAGTAATAATCGATTCTGGAATCCTGAATCGACAAACGATATGGTCGCGGACAAAGTCTGCCATGACTTTCTTAGTCACTGCTATGTAAGATGCTTCTTCTAACCATTTGGTTAAATAGTCGATTGCTATTAGGATGAATCTGTACCCGTTAGAAGCGGACGGCTCGATCGGTCCAATAACATCCATTCCCCAAGCGGCGAACGGCCATGGTGAGCTTGTTGCATTAAGCTCATTTGGAGGTACTTTTATCATGTATGCATGTATCTAACAGTGGTGGCATTTCTGGACATACTGGATGCGATCTGTCTTCATAGTCATCCAAAACTAACCAGGTCGTAGTATCTTCTTGGCTAAGACAAAACTGTTCATATGTGGACCGCAGGTCCCGGCGTGAATCTCCTCTAGTAGCCCGGATGCTTACTTTGCTTCGACACACCTTAGAATACCCAAATCAGGAGTCCTCCTATACAGGATTCCTCCGTTGTAGAAGAAATTATTAGACAACCTCTGAAGTGTGCGTTTCTGGGTAGGATTTGCAAGTTCCGGGTAATATTCTTTGGCCAAATATTCCCTAATATCATGAAACCAAGGCTTTTCGTCTGCTTCTTATTCAACATGGGCACCATAAGCTGGCTGATCATGGATCTTTACTAGAATAGGATCAATGAAGTTTCCGTCCGGATGTTGTAAATTGATGACAGGGTACTAATGCATCGGCGAATTCATTCTAGATTCTGGGAACATGTTAGAATTCTGTCTTTGTGAACCTCTTTCTCAATTCCTGTACATGATGTAGATATGGGAGTATCTTGGAGTTCTTGGTTGCCCATTCTTCTCGTACCTGATGTATAAGCAAGTCTGAATCTCCAATTACCAATAACTCCTAAATGTTCATGTCAATAGCTATCTTGAGCCTTAAGATGCAGGCTTCATATTCGGTCATATTGTTGGTGCACAGGAACCCGAGTTTGGCAGACACTGGATAATGCCGACCAGTCTCTGATACTAGGACTACTCCTATTCCAGCTCCTTTGAAATTTTCAGCTCTATCGAAAAACATTCTCCAGCCATCATAGGATTCTGCAACGTCTTCTCCTATGAATGATACCTCTTCGTCAGGAAAATATGTCTTCAGGGATTCGTATTCTCCATCAACGGGGTCTTCAGCAAGGTGATCTGCTAGTGCCTGTCCCTTGATTTCTGAGTCACATAGACAATGTCGAACTCACTCGATAGGATTTGCCACTTGGCTAGCATGACAGTGGGCATGGGCTTCTGAAAGATGTACTTTAGAGGATCCATCCTTGATATGAGGTATGTAGTATAGGCACAGAAGTAATGCCTCAGCTTCCGGGCCACCCAAGTCAGAGACTAGTAGGTGCATTCTAACAGAGAATATCGGTCCTCGTACGGAGTAAACTTCTTGCTGAGATAGTAAATGTCCTACTCTTTCCTCCCCGTTTCATCATGCTACCCCAGGACGCAACCGAAGGCACCATCTAACACTGCGATGTAGAGTAGTACAGGGCTACCTGTCTCGGGCGGGACCAAGACTGGTGGTGTTGATATATATTTCTTGATTCTGTTGAAAGCTTTCTGGCAGTCATCAGTTGATTTGGTGGCGGCATCCTTCTTCATCATCTTGAAGATTGGCTCACAGATGACCGTGGACTATGCTATGAACTGACAGATATAGTTAAGTCTTCCCAAGAAATTCATCACGTCCTTCTTGTTCTTTGGTGGCAGAAGTTCCTGAATGGCCTTGATCTTTGATGGATCCAATTCTATTCCTCGGCGGCTCACAATAAACCCAAGTAATTTTCCAGTAGGAACCCCAAATGCACACTTTGCGGGATTTAGTTTTAGGTTGTACCTCTATAGTCTATTACAGAATTTCCGCAAATATTTTATGTGATAAGTGGCCTTCTTCGACTTGATGATAACGTCATCTACGTACACCTCGATTTTCTTGTGTATCATATCATGAAAAATGGTAGTCATGTCCCTCATGTAGGTGGCCCCTGTATTCTTTAACCCAAACAGCATCATCTTTTAGTAGTACATTCCCCATGGCTTAATGAAAGCTGTTTTCTCAGCATCTTCCTCATCCATCAAGCGAAACAATCCACAAACGATTGCAATTCACAAATGATTGCAATTTATGCTTGGTGCAATTATCGGTCAGGATGTGTATGTTTGGTAAAGGGAAGTTGTCTTTCGGACTTCCTGATTGAGATCCCAGTAGTCGACACAGACTCTAAACTTCTGGTCCTTCTTTGGTACTGGCACGATGTTAGCTAACCATGTCGAATACTCAACGACCCTGAGAACTTTAGCTTTGACTTGCTTGGTGACTTCTTCCTTGATTTTCAAACTCATATCAGGTTTGAAATTTCTTAGCTTCTGCTTTACTGGTGGACATGTCGGATCAGTTGGCAGTTTGTGTGCCACAATAGATGTACTTAGACCAGTCATGTCATTGTACGACCAGGAGAATATGTCCTCATATTTTCTTAGAAATTATGTGTATTCCTTCTTTTCTGATGACGATAAGTGAACTCTGATTCGTGTTTCTTTGACATTCTCTTCATCCCCTAGGTTAACAATTTCAGTCTCGTCCAGGTTGGAC
The DNA here is from genome assembly GCA_026770625.1 of Nicotiana glauca. NCBI lineage: Eukaryota > Viridiplantae > Streptophyta > Magnoliopsida > Solanales > Solanaceae > Nicotiana > Nicotiana glauca. Next base: position 25,229 of record MU702895.1, on the reverse strand, counting down.
TTCGGCCTGTTTTCAAAATTCTCAACTTCCTTAACAATCTCTTCTGGTATGTCATCTTTCTCTGAATCTATGTCTGTTGTAGCGTTGTCTCATTGCATGTCACAGTCATTGGTTCATCAAGATAAGTAGTAGTAATACTGTATAAGTAAAGTAATGAGAGAAAATAATAAGAGTAAGTGTTGATTCATAAGAAAAGTCAAAATACCTCTATAAATAACATAATCGTTTTGAACATTGAAGATCTTATTGCGAAAATTAAAAATACGAAATGAAAGTTAACTAGTACAAAAATAAAAGATAATGCATGATGCTTGTTCAACCTTGCTACCCCAAGGCTCGCCAGGCTTTGGTGGTTCTGATGGTCCAGTTATTAAGGCATGCTCCTCTATTTACAACCTGTATGGAAGGGCCTTCCTCCCCCTCCTCTTCGAGAATGACACAACAATCCATATCATCGTTTTCTAGGAACAAATTCCTCACTGCTGCCAGTGCTTCCTCTTCTTGTGATCCATAGATAAAATCGGCCAGTTGGAAAGTCTGTTCCAAGCATGGTATTGGCTGCTCCAATGATAGTAAGGACCGCGCCATGGTGGCGACCAGTTGTTGAATTCCTCCCAGGTACACTCATATCCCAAACCAAAGGTGGTGCCATGTTTCTTTAGTTTGATAGGCTTAGCGATTCCTTAGAGGTTCTTGCCGATCCCCTTGCCAGGTTCGTATCCGCTCTAGTTCAATATGCTTTCAATTTTGTTGTCCCACCATTTGTCCTTGTTAATGGTGTTGACTCGCTCGATGTGGTAATAAGTCCCCCAACGTATCTTTCTTCTACCTCTGATTGCTGGGATGATTTGGTGACTGTATATGGGATTGCTACCTCACCGTGAATGATCACCTCTTGATGATTCCACTCAAACTTCACTACCTGTTGTAGCATTGACGCTAAATCCCCAGCAACATGAATCCATGGTTGTCCCAACAGCAAATTGTAAGATGTTGGCACGTCTATCACTTGAAAATCAATATCAAACCAGGTAGGCTCCATTTGCAAACATAGGCTAATTTTCCCAATGGTGGACCTTTGGGAACCGTCGAAAGCTTTTACGTTGATGGCCCCGTCCTTGATCTCATGCAGTCCCTTTTCCAATGTACTGAGTGTTACCAACGGACAGATGTTGAGGCTGGACCCTCCATTAATCAGGATTCTGGTGATAAATAATCTTCATATTGCACGGTGATAGGCAAAGCCTTGTTGTGACTCAACCCTTCTGGAGGTAGCTCATCTTCATGAAAATTGATCTTGTGACTTTCCAATACATGTCCTACCATGTTAGCCATCTCTCCGTCGGTGATGTTGCTTGGTACATATGCCTCACTTAGCACCCTTAACAGGGCACTCTTGTGTGCATCGAAATTCTGTAGCAAGGCAAGGATAGAAATTTACGCTGGTGTTTTGTTTAGCTGATCAATGACCGAGTATTCCTTGGCCTGAATCTTTCTCTAGAGATCATCAGGCCCGATTTCAGTGATGGTCGGCCGACTGGAGGCCTGCTTGCTTGACTCAGCCAAATTTTCTGGGGTATAATCCCTACCAGTTCTCGTCATACCCTGTGCCGCAACTACTTCTCCGAACATGGTCTTCCCTTTTCTTCTTGCCTCGGTTGTGTAGTCCCAAGGTATGGCATTTGTATGGAATGGTGTCACGAGCGACATTGCCACTGGAATTGGCGTGGCTATCTTTTCTCCGAACGGAGCATGCACCTTAGGCGGTAAAGCTGCAACTTCGAAGGGTGTAGGTGCATTTGTTGGTGGCATGAACTCGACCTCAATTGATGTTGGCGTCCTTGTAGAGGATAGTGATTCAAACTCAAGTGGCATTGACATATTTATCTCGGCGTCCCTAGAGGGCTGAATCCGGACTACGATTGGATTAAGGGTGACTATTGGCTTCTTTGGATTGTCACCTTTTATGATCAAACCGATTGATCCTTTGGGATCTCAATCATCCTCTATTTCAATCATGTGAACGCCTCCACCCTTGTGGTCTGGTAGAGGGTTATTGCGGACATTCGGAGTAGGTTCCTTGGCCACAATAATCTTGTTATCAATTAAAGTCTGGATCTTATAGTTCAAAGAACGACATTCATCAATGGTGTGCCCTTCATGCCAGAATGGTATGCACATAATTTACTTGGATTAACCCATTGGGAAGGATTCTCAGGAGCAGCAGGGATAGGGGTGACATAACCAGCAGCTTTGAGTCTTTCATACAACTGGTCGATAGGTTCAGCAATGGACGTATACTATTTTGGGGGCCTTCGGTCAAAGTTTGGTGAGATCTGGGAAAGTTTTGGCGTGGAGGAGGGGATTGGTAGTGGGACGGTTGAGTGTTTTAGGCTTGTTAAACATGTGCTGGTTGGGAATATTTGGGTGAAGTAGGCTGATATATGGGAGGTGATTGATAAGTGGGTGGTGGAGCTGGGTAAGAGGGTGAGGGTGCTTGGTAGTTTGGAGTAGGCTGATATGTGAGTGGAGGCATTGGGTAGGTTTGGTATTTGACGGGAGATTTGGTTCTCTGTGCCGCCATTACGGCTCCTACGTCCCTTTTCTTGGACACACCACATGACTGTAAGGCCTTGTTTGTAGCTTGCAAGGCCTCGAACGTTGTAACCATACCGCTTTTGATCCCCTCTTCGATCCTTTCTCCCAGCTTGATAATGTTAGAATATTTGTGGACCTCGATCATTATCAACCTATCATAATACTGTGGGTCTTAGGCCCGAATGAAGAATTTGTTCATTTGTTCTTCTTCTAAGGCGAGTCTGACCTTAGCAGTTTCGAACCTCCAACAAGTAGCATATGCGCGGAAGGTTTTTGTAGGCTTCTTCTTCAGATTTTGAATATAGATCACATCCGGTGCATTCTCCATGTTGAACCTGAATCTGTCCATAAAATCAGACGCCATACTTACCCAGTTCGACCAGTTCTTTGGATCTTGGCTAATGTACCAAGATAAAGCATCTCCCTTCAAGCTCCTCATGAAAAGCTTCATGCGGATTTTCTCGTCTTTTCCTACTCCAACCAATTTGTCATAGTACGTTCTCAAATGGACCCTTGGTTCTCCTGTACCATTAAACACTTTGAACTTAGGAGGTTTGTACCCCTCGGGCAGTTCGACATCGGGCTATATGCAAAGATCTTCGAAGTTTAGCCCTTCAATTCCCTTACTACTTTCAACGCCTTGAATTCTGCTTGTCGACGTTTTAAGTTCTTCGGCAAGGTTTCTAATGAGCAAGTCCTTATGATCGGCCTTGGGTGTGCTCGAGATGGGCTAGGTGGAGTGTGGTACAGTCTCCACGTAGATGGGGGTGTTATGTTGGGTGTGAAAATGGTCATTTGTGGAGTTTTGGAGTTCTGGGATGTGTAGTGGGGTGTTATTTGAGGTATGGCAGGTTTGGTGGTGAGGGAAAATAACAGATTTGCAAGATTGCGAACTTGGTCAAGTTCTTCTTGAAATTTCAGCAGCTTTTGTTCCAGTTGGGATGCATTTTCCTTGGGAACCAGAGTACCGTGACCATGAGTGACCTCTACCCGTTCAGTTGAGTTCTCCTTTCTGGCGTTGTTCAAATCTTCCATCTTCCCTTTGTTCTTGTGTCTGATAGGACTGAGAGGAGGAGTAGGTGGAGGGCCCTTAGATCTCGTGAAATAGGATGATGTTTCCAGAGTTCACGAACTAAACTTTGGGGAGGGGAATTAACAAAAAGTAAAAATAAAAGGTAACAAGTTAGTGAGGATTTTAAAAAATGTTGCAATATTTAAAGATACAGCGCGGGAATGTAAAGTGTGTCCTAATTTGGGGACCTCTTTTATGCTCAAGGTAGGCCTAGCGACAAGTTGATTTGGAGAACTTGGAATGCTGAATGCCTCATTTCATTGATAAAAAAGTAGACGAATCCCAAATTGATACTAAATAACATGAAATAAAAGTTGCTAGTGGCCATTGGCCTTATTACATTTTATAAAGCAAAACGAAAGCTCATATCTATTTGGTCCCAGAGGGACCTTCCCCAGATTCGGCGTCCTTGGTTCCATCGAACAACTTCCCTAACTCGCACAGTCCCAGCAGCAGGTAGGCTCTGGCCAGATATCCGCCTTCATTTCCTTCAGTATTCCGGCAGTCTTAAACCCTCTTGAGAAATTTCTTTTCCAACTCTACTATACCTCGCTCCAAATATCCTAGTCGCTTGTTGGCGCGGACAGCCATATCCTTCCACTCTTCAATTAGTTCTTGATTGGCTTCCTATATCTCACGGTGCTTGCTTTCGCATTCCCGGATCCTCTTGCGTAGTTGATAGTACTTGACCTATGCTTTGGCCTTTTCATCTATGATCCTATGACCTCGAATAAACCCAGGTTGACCCAGACCATCATGTTTATCCTCCAACCAGCCTGAACAATAGGGAGCACAACCAGCGTGGTATCTATCCGGCTCGATGGTATCCCTTCCTAAGACAATCTTATAGTGCCATAATGGTGAGCCTGGCACTTGTATGGACTATCATCATCCTGGAAGTCAGCCCGGAAGTGACTCATATTGTCGACCCTAGGTATTACCTGCTTCCTACCCACTTGTCTCATAATCCAAAGAGGTACATAAGGGTACGTTCCTCTTAAGCCGATTAGTATTAGGAAAGGTGCATCTCTGTATCGGACGATGAACTCCTCGATCGGAAACCACTCAAACATCCATTGTACCCGGTCCTCAGTCAGATTTTCAAAGAGTTTGACCCATTCTCTAGCACACTCCGGTTGGGCGAACATGTTGGGCATGTAATTCATTCTATTTGGATGTTGAAAAGCGATATGATCATCCCAGTCTCTTCGATGAATTTCTTGCCGGTATTCACCCTTTTGGAGATGTTCCACAAGCCAAAGTTGAAGTAGAAAATTGCAACCTTCGAAGTGTTTGGCTCTTCGTTGACACCTCTTAGGGCTCGGTATATTTCTGCAATGATCATGGGCACGATGTTAAAGTATTGCTCGTCAATCCCCTCCATTAGAGTTTTACTTACCATAGCTAGTCTGGTGTGGATTCTTGCCTTCTTTGTTGGAAACACGATCAATCCCAGGAAGCAAAACATGAACACAAAGACCCATCAGTGAATATGTCCTAATGATATGATGGAAAACTCGTCAGGATAGGTACGGTAGGATTTTCTGTGACCGTACCTTTCGTAAAAATAATCAAAAGGGATATAGGAGTCTTTCAGACATGTCAGTTCGGGATTTTTCTTCAAACCCATCATCTTGAGAAAACCCCTACTCTTGCGGTTCTCAGGCATTAACAAACCCGGAGCGTCCCATGGTATACCGGCCAACCCCCTATTTCTTCTAGTAAGGGTGTCATTTCAATATCCCCGAAGTGGAACACAGACCTCTCACAATCCTAGAACAAAGTAGCAGCTTCTATGATCGTGTTGTTGGGTTGGATTTCCAGGAGAGAAGGTAGGTTTCCCAAATATTTCCGGACAAGCGTTTAATCACTAGAGTAAAAATCCTTCCACCAGCTTAGTAGTTTGGGGTGGATGTTGGTGACCATGCTGAATCTGGGGACTTCGTGCCTCATATTTCTGCAAGAAAATAAGGTTAGTCCCTTTCCCCCACCGGACTCGGCTATTTAATAGCAATAATTGGAATAAAAGCATTTAGTTCTCCAAATAAATGCACAGAATGTGACAATGTCCATTTGGGCTCCAGGGAAACCCAGTGGACTTTGGACAAGGCTATCTTAAAGAGTCATTATGCAGACAACATAACTGACTCGGCTAGGTTTGACCTTGATGCATGCACTGCTAAACAGAGTAAGGTTTCTATGGGGTTTTAGACCGGTACTCTTGAGCGGACAACTCAAGGGGGAAAGGCGCGAAACCGTCGACTACACCATTGATTGACTGGTTTTACCGTAAATATATCTTTTGCGGATTTAGGGCTGATAATATCGGAAGAGCGCAACCACTCATTATAAGCATTGGTATAGGATTTGTTAGGCACGAGTGGAATATGATGTTGAGCATGATTATGCAACAGTTAAAGGCATGCTATCATGTATTTGCACGTTAAGAAAGTAGTAAATACAACAGTTTCATAATATAAAGCAGTAGTAAAGGAAAGCAGTAAAGAAAAGAAAAAATGAGACAAGTCAATTTTTCAATCAAAAAGGAAATTGAATGCTTAAAAGAAATAATCAAATAATTGCGCATAAGGAAGCATAAATTCACAATAATAGTCTGAAATGTTAAAATCCTATAATAAAAAAGATCCAGCAGAGTCGCCATGCTGTCGCGCCCCCTTTTTCTCGTAAAATCGGGTTTATAACATTTGGGAGGACAACTCATTCCGTTTGGGAATTGGGTTTGCATTTTATGAAGATTCGCCACCTAATGATTAGGGTGCATTAGGACACCAAAGGGGTTTTGATTTGAGCAACCAGAGATAGGGTAAGGGCTTGAAATTATTCTAAGGGGAAGGTGTTAGGCACCCCTTAGAATTCACTAGTGTGGTTCCCAGCCAGACAATTATTGTGAATTTAGGTACAAATAGCATGTAGACAAATAAAATTTCAAATAAGAGGGAATTTTCACATAATGGTTTACAAATAAACAAAGTTGGAAAGAACAATTAGAAAAGCTGATTTTTAAAAGAAAGAGCTGAAATTGCTAAAAGAAGTAAAGAAATAAAGGCAGGGGGTCCTAGGTTTATTAAAAATATGGATTACCCCATACAATGTCCGGTAATCACTCCTCAGTGAGGGGCTACACGTGATATTATCATGCGGTCATCATGTCCATATCTATCCTTCCCACCCCATCAAGGTATAAAAGCACGGAATGGTCTCGATTACTTATTGCATTCTATTACCCGTCCCAATCCTATCAGTCTCGTAGGCACTTAGGACTACTAATCCTAAAGGGAAAAGATATTGGGCTTATTTGAGGTTCAAAAGGTAAAAATCTGGAGACATACAAAAACACATATTGCATATTTAGGGGGAAGCATATAAACAAACAGAGGCTCAATTACACCTCCTTGAACAAAAAAACACATAATTAGCATGACTTTCACATACTGGTTAAGGTCTGATTAAATACTAAACATGAGAGAGCTTAAAGGTTGAGGCAGACTGATTTATTACATAATTAAGATAAGAAGCCCGAATCAGGCATGCCTGCTGGTTGTAATTAATAGAACATATTCAGTTTAGTTATTACCCTATGGCTTGCCTAAGTGTTAAGACGGGGTCCTATAGGCATGATATCTACTGAATTAAGAAAATACTAAGGTTTGAAATAAATTGTTTGAATGCATACAGTTAAACTTGCTAAGTGAGAGAATGAGATTATTAAAAGAGAGGCAAGATTTAACGAATTGATTATAAGTTCTGCAATTGACAGTATTACTGATTTTATATCTAACACTGAATGAAGCGAATCAGATTCAATTAGAAATTCGTACAGGCATACTTTTTATGCGTTGCTGATTTTAAACTTTGTAGACATGGTGTAAAAAATACAGAAGCCTTATAGACATAGTATCTAAATGCATAAGGCTTATTTTAAACCTATAAATATGGTATCTAGATGCAGAATTTGTTTACGACCTACGAACATGGTATCTAGATGTAATTGAATATGCAGAAGTGAACAATCCTATAGGCATAATTTCTATACGAAGTTGGATATGCAAAATTTAGAATAGACCTATAGGCATGATTTCTATTTGAATATGCAGAATTCAAGATACCTATAGACATGGTTTTTATATGAAGTTGGATATGCAGGAATATAGTAGTCCTATAGTCATGATCTCTATATGTATTTGAAATATGCGAAATTATAATAGACCTATAGACATGATCTCTATATGTATCTGAATATACAAAATTGTAATAAATCTATAGACATGATTTCTACATGTTTTTGAATATGCAGAATTGTAATGGACCTATAGGCATAATGTCTACCCTTTACATGCATAGTTACCCACCCTTTTTCACTAGCCAGCCCAAGCATTTATTACAACTTATTACAAACTAGAATGAATAAAAATTACATCAAAAAGAGTAAGAAAAAGTACAACCAAAGGAGAGCTTGATTCAGACTTCCTGTCTGAATATGATATAGACCAACTCAAAGACCACTTATCCAAAGCCTTTCTCCAATCTGAGTGTGTCAAAGTTCCCTAAGAGCCTCAATGAGACTCCGGGCAATGCTCATACCCAAATTGTATCACCAGAATAGGGACAAGTGCATTGCGAAAGGGCTAGCCCTCAAGTGTCCAAGTTCATAGGGAGCTCAAAGGGTCCCAAGGCAAGGCTCACAAAGGGGGGGGGGGGTAGAACTTAAAGTCTAAGAGAGAGTGCAAGTGAAGAACAGAATTCTAAGGAATAAAGGTGAGGGAAACAACTACAAACAGGTACACAAAGGGGTTTAGGGGAATTGCAAAGAGCCTATTACTTAGGCTAGGACAAGCTTTAGGCATGCCCAGCAATGGAGGATGTTGGCATGCCTATAAGTCTGCTAGAACACACAATATTAGAGGTTAGGATCCCAGGGGATCAAGTTTGAGTCATGGACAATAATTTGTAGTACTATCATGCTTCAAACCATAGCATAGACATATAGGGGTGGGGTTTTGGGATTACAAAATATTTAGAATAGGCAGAAGGAAATTACTGCATGCTAAAGTAAGCATTGAACTGTACATAAGCAGTAGGCAGACATGCAAGCAAAGGTATTAAATAAACACATTATTGTGATTGCTAAAAACCTTAATCAGGACATACTAGTTATAAAGAAGCAAAATACAGCAGTAGTAGTACTTGAAAAACAGGCCAAAATACAAGTAACAAGAGAGAATGCTTTTGAATGTGAGTGTGAGTTCAGAAAACTAAGAGTGTTCTTGTGTTGTGTTAATGAAAGAGCAGGTATTTATAGTGTGAAACAGGCAGAAAATAAGGCAAGAAATAACCATATACCAATTAAAATCAATTAGTAGAAGAACTTCATTTAATTAAGAAGTTCAAACTTAAACGGTAATGAACAGAAATCATTTAAAGAAAGAGATTTAGTAAGCATCTTGTGCAAAGTAGGCAATTAGGGGTAAATACATAGGAGTTTAATTAAGGGAAGAATCTTTAAAATACATGGTTAAACAAATAAGGTAAAATACAAAATAAAATCAATCAGTACATAGTAAATCAAGGATTCAGGGATTCGAAATTACCGGTTCATGAGTAAATCAAGTCAGAAAGGCTAAGGAAAGTTTTCGAATCAAACCAAGTAACAGGGAAATTAGCCAATCAGGTGTGTATGAGTTATAGGAGGCTGGTATCGGACTTCAATGGCCTTGGAAGCCATGCATTCCGGTGGTTTTAGGGTGAAAGTGGAAGGAGACGGCTAGGGTTTGAGAAGCTTTGAGAGAGAATTGAGAGAAAGGGGGGTTTTAAAGGCAGCTGGGGATGCAAAATGACTAGGTTTTGGGGGTAAGGGAAAATTAAAAAAGGAAAGATTAAAAGGTGGCCGTTGATCATTTTGATCAACGGCCTGGATTGAATGGGGAATCCGGGCGGGTTGTTTAGAAGGGTCGTAGGTCAGGTAGATTAGGCAATTGGGTTGGGTAAGTGGGTTTAGGAATTGGGTTTAATTAGAGGTCCAAATCTGGGTAAAATTGAAATGCCAATGCGCTATCATTTAAATAGCCATTTTCCCTCATTTATTTTATAAAGATTAGTAAATAATTTCTAGAAGTAAATTAAAGGTGCTAAAATGATTAATAATATATAATTATTAAATTAAAAATATTGGAGTTATTTTTATAACTATAAATATAATTAAATCTTAAAAGAGGCCAGTATTGAAATTACATACAATTTTAGCTTAAAAATACCAAATAAATTATAAAATATGCAAAAATTATGTTAGCTATATTTTACCATAAATGTGAGAATTCAATAAATGAATCACAAAAAAATGATAATTTTGGGAATAATTATTGAGTTTTTTTTTTATAAAATAGGGCAATAAATTGACTTAAAAAATCTTTAAAAATTTGAGAAAAACAATAAAGCCTTGGGATATACTTATATATGGATATACATGCTATTTTGAAAGGTATTTTGCATATAAAAATATACAAGGAAAAATTGAGTATCAACACCGGGATGTCTTAGATGTCTTTGATTTTGTCAGGGTTTACTTCGATCCCGCTTTGTTAGACCAGAAACCCCAAGAATTTTTCAGAGCAAACCCCGAAGTCACACTTCTCGGGGTTGAGTTTCATGTTGTACTTCCATAGAATGTTGAAAGTTTTTTGTAGATGTTTCAAATTATCTCCTACAATCAAATACCTAATTAACATGTCACTAATATATACTTCCATCATTTTGCCTATCTTATTCTCAAACATCTTATTAACGAGCCTCAGATAAGTGGCTCCGATGTTCTTATGCCCAATAGGCATCACATTGTAGCAATATGTGCCGAAGTTTGTGATAAAAGAAGTTTTTTCTTGATCTTTCGGATTCATCTTAATCTGATTATTCCCGAAGTAAGTGTCAAGAAAACTCATCAACTCGTGCTAGGTCGTCGCATCAATAATTTGATCAATGTTTGAAAATGGGAAAGTGTCTTTGGGGAATTCCTTATTCAAATCCTTGTAGTTTGTACATACCCTAAATTTGTTATTATTTTTAGTTACTACAACTACATTCGATAACCATTCATGATACTTTACCTCCCGGGTCGAAACAATATTGAGTAATCAGGTTACCTCCTCTTTAACTAACCTATTTCTTACGTCTACTATTGGGTGTTTCTTTTGCCTTATCGGTGAAAAGTTTGGACCCAACCTAAATTTTTGGACCGACACCTCCAATTGAATTACTTTCATACCCGAGTGCGACCACACAAAGCACTCAATGTAAATTCTTACCTGAGCTCGAGACTTAACCCTGTCCTCAAATGAACTTTCTTTCCGAAAATTCCTCGAACAAGGCCACTTTCTAGAGTTTCTCAATGGTTGATGTGGTTGCATCTGTTTATTTCGGTACCTGGAAGGACCTCGGTATCTGATAGGATTTCGATGAATCCTCGCCTTAGTCATCTTCAATCAGAAGGGGAGAAGGCACTAGTTCCTGTAATTGCTATTTGCTTGTTTCTTTTCCTTTGTTGTTGAAAACGGTCACCATATTCATCTTCCTTGCCGCTGGTTGGTCTCTTTTTATCTGTCTGATCCCCTTATGTGTTGGAAACTTCAAAACTTGGTGATATGTTGAGGGCACAACCTTCATCTCATGTATTCACGACCTTCCGAGGATTACATTNAAATCCCTCGAACAAGGCCACTTTCTCGAGTTTCTCAGTGATTGATGTGGTTGCATCTGTTTATTTCGGTACCTGGAAGGACCTCGGTATCTGATAGGATTTCGATGAATCCTTGCCTTAGTCATCTTCAATCAGAAGGGGAGACGGCACTGGTTCCTGTAATTGCTATTTGCTGGTTTCTTTTCCTTTGTTGTTGGAAACGGTCACTATATTCATCTTCCTTGCCACTGGTTGGTCTCTTTTTATCTGTCTGATCCCCTTATGTGTTGGAAACTTCAAAAATTGATGATATGTTGAGGGCACAACCTTCATCTCATGTATTCACGACCTTCCGAGGATTACATTATAACACATATATCCATCTACCACTTTGAATAGAGTGGTCTTAGTTACTCCTTCGGCATGTGTGGGCAGCAAACTATCTCCTGGGTTGTCACACTTGTCAGGTTGAAGCAGGCTAGGAGCTTTGATGCGGGAATGATGTTCCCAGTTAATTCCTCTTGTTCCATAACTCTCCATTGTATGAAGTTAGTTTAACTTCCTGGATCAACTAAAATACGCTTGATTTTAAAGTCTAAAACATTGAGAGAGATTACCAAAGTGTCATTGTGTGGCAGAAGAAGTCTGTCAATGATGAAGGGGGAAAAGTGCATATTTTGAGTGTGTTTGTGTAGATTCTTGTGTGAGTTGCCGGAGTTCACATACTTTTGAAGTAAAAATATGCTCATTATATATTTCTTATGTGTGGGAACGAACTTGCGCGGAAAGGATCAAATAAGAGAAAAATTGGCAAAAGAAAAGTTGAAGACAGAAATCTGGGATAGTGAAGCGAGGTTTGCTTCACCAAATCAGGACCGGAGCGGAATAAATCAACCTGTCCGATTCGAGTTAGGAGAAGCCAAATTCGCCCCAACGGGACTCTAAATCATATATATAGCCACTTTTTTAAGGGAGAGAAGACTTTGGGGAGGAAAGAACATGCCACTTGAGAGGAGAGAACGCAGACCATACTTGGAGGAGGCTTCTAACTAGTTTTTCTTCTCCTTTATTCCTTTAATTTCATAATATATTTGTTCTAGAGTTGTGGGGTGCTACATGAATGTTGTAGTTTGAAGCTTGAATTGTTCTTGTTATTTTATCGTACTGGTTTATTTGTTTAATCTTGCATTTAATTATTTGATTATCTGATCACCAATTGAATACAATCTATGAATCTAGGATTGAACTCGGGAGAGGAAATTTTAGATTGCATATAGGATTGAGTAGAGCAAGATCTTGAACCTGAATTAGAAGGAACAGATTTGTGGTTAGGATAGGAATATACCTAATCACCTTGATTGGTTACTAAAAAAGAATTATTAAAGCATTCTTGTTAATCCTAATTCCATAGGAATACAGGTGTCAGGATAGATTGAATATGTGAGTAGTACTTTGGGAGAATACTACGAGTAATATTAACCCTGTCAATCAATAAATCAAAAAAATTAATTAGACAATTTTAGCGAACAACTCGACAGGATTGTTATCTAATCCATAGCTCTAGAATGTTTTCTCCCATTGAATTCGTCTCTAAGATTGCTGACGTATTTTCTTTAATTTCTTAGTTTACTACTCTTCATTAGCTTTAATTAAATAATCACACATAAGGAATCGCTTGAATAGATTAATTGTTTTAGTTTAATTTAGTTGATAGTAAATCACGAGTCCTTGTGTGTACGAGATTTGACTTACAATTATATATTACTTGTACGACCACGTATACTTAGTTGTGCGGTTAGGAGCAAAAATCTGCGTCCTCCTCTGTGAAGGTGATGTCATCTCCCGAGACTTCCCGGACTCCCTTTTTATGAGTCACTGATATCTTCGGTTTCTTCGCTGCTGAAAAAGTTACCCCATTGATTTCAGTTTCTTCGAAGATCATATTGATGGTCATCCGAGGTGACCTTACTGTTGTCTTCAATGCTCCGCTTTATCCTGGCTTCGGCCATAATTGGTTTTGGCACGGTCACTTAAAAAATCTCTAAGATGGCTATTATTTAGTAACGGGCACCTCTTCACGAAGATGTCGGTAGTCCCCGGTTCTATGGCCGTGAGTCCCATTGAACTCAGACAAGAAACTAGGACCCCTCTAGTTAGGATTCGATCGAATTGATTTCAGGAATCGTGCTTCTTTGATATTCCTCATTGCCGGCACCAATTCTACCAAGCTGATGTTAAATTTATAATCTGATAACTTAGGATATGCGGAATTTCGGGTCCTCAACACCTCTTTGTCTTGTAATGTCCTATTATTTCGGCCACGATCCATCCTTCTGTCGGAAGCTGGCCTATCCGATTACTAATACCTTTTACTGTTATGCCCAAGACCTTTTACAATTATGCCCATCAGCCAGCTTGTACGGTAAAAAAAAGACCTCTAGAGGACCCCCGATCTGCATCAAAGTCATTTTAAACCTATCCTTATTTTTATCGCGACCTTGTCCTTTGGATGACCGCGAACAACCAAGATGGTCGTATTTTATCCTTATCTTTGATTTGCAGTGATTGTGGACATATGCCCATGTGGTTTCCTGAAACTCAAGCAAGCTCTTCTTCAATTTTTGGGAAGCATAGAAACTCAATGGATCAAGACCCTTTGTAAATGCCTCCACTGCCCATTCATCTGGAACTGCTGGTAGTAACATCCTTTCTTTCTAGAACTAGATTATGAATTCTTGTAACAACTCGGATTCTCTTTGCAAAATTCTAAATATGTCTGCCTTTGTGGCCTGAGCCTTTTTTGCTCCAGCGTGGGCCTTAATGAACAAATTTGTAAGCATCTCAAAAGAATCGATTAAATGTTGGGGTAAGAGGGAGTACCATGTTAGGGCCCCCTTCGTGATGGTTTCGTCAAGCTTCTTCACTAGAACCGACTCAATCACGTGTTGGGCCAAATCATTTCCTTTCACCACCATGGTGTAGGTTGTGATATGCTCATGCGAATCCAAATTTTTATCATATTTTCGTATGTCGGGCATCTTGAATCTCTTTGGAATTAACATCGGTGTTGCACTTGGCTTAAACGGCAACTGCGTGTACTTTTTTTAATTCAGGCCCTTTAACGATGGTGGTGCACCAGGATCTTATCTATCCGTGTATGAAACTTCTTCGCGTTCTAATCCATTCACTCGTTCATCTCTCTCATGAATCTCATGAGCTCGACTTTGAAAGGATCACTCCCGTTGTCATTCCCAGATCCGCTATCGGTCTCTCTGGCTTCATCAAAATCGAATTTGCCCCTTGGGGTGTTATTATCGGCTCTCTAAGCAGTTTGATTTATGGGAACACTAGGGGAAACGGGCCCCTTCCGTTTGTGTTATTGGAAGCACCTGACAAAGCTTATTTTAACTCCATCATCACTTGATCTTGCCTTGAGAGGTGATCCAGGATTGCTCTCTGTTACTCTTTCAGGAGTTTGACCATCTCTACAACATGTTCATCATCCGCATCATCGGGAGTTGGGTCTCGCACGTGCCGAGGGTACTGACCTTCATAAACCGGGGATGTTTCATACCCTTTGTTGCGGGTCTCGATGATGGAATCATCAGCTGGGATACTTCTTCCTGTTCACCGTGTGTTCCTGCATTGTGAGCATTGTTAACTCAATTATCTGTAATATCTGGTTTTTACCAAGGAAAGAACCAAAACTCGTTAGTAATAAATGAATGGGTCAAAGCAATTACACAGCTGTCTATGCCCCACGGTGGGCACCAAACTATTTACTTGTAAAACAATACAATTAAATTTATAAGGTGGTTTATAGATAAAGGAACTGATTTGGTCCTAAAATAATAAAGAAATAGAACAAAAAAATAAGATTAAAGACTAAAATTATAGATAAAAGGAAATCCTGATCTTGGGCTCGGTCTTTCTGAAAGCAAAAGTAGAAACAAAGATAGGGCAATAATAAAATTCTTTAGATTGAGTGTAAAATAGTGAAGTACAGTTTTGTGTGCAGAATGTTTTGTTTTCTTACAATGGTTGTTAATTCTGCTATTTATAGCTCTACCTAAGGATACAAGATCCTAGAATCAAGCTCCTGTTGAATGAGAATAAAAATACCATTGATGTGTGCATAACGATTGGCCTTGAATGCAGATATTCACAGTAACGAATCCTCATTTATTGCTATCCAATGTCAAGTCTTTAAGTCTTTACTATCGATTGTGCTTCTATCGAGATCCATCTTGTACCGGTTATGCACTTCATAATCGGTATCGATTGTCGATACAACTTTTGTCTGTTCTCGGTTCTACGTGTCACCTCGCTATTTAGCCACTTGTTATCAATCAATTTTATCCCATACATACTTTTTCTAATTAGTATATACAGATTATACAATAATTAAACACGATTAATGTGTGTATATATATATATATATATATATATATATATATATATATATATATATATATATATATTTCATCGGCTATATAAGTTA